>JAKSZT010036119.1:25394974-25507404 GCA_026826555.1 Tolypeutes matacus | reverse complement strand
AAAAAAAATATATATATATATATATATATATATATATATATAAAAGTTCATTTAGGGGAATCATTCAAAAGTATTAAAAGCAATATAACTCTTTCAATGCAGCTTCTTTCCACAATGCCAGAGGGGAAGTTGCATCATAACCCCAGCGTAACTTCTTGAACATTCCTGTTCTCCATTTCTCTCACTGCCAGTTTTTCTTTCTAGCTCTGGAACTGCTCCCTCGTTTTCTCTCCCATTTCTCCAAAACTCTCTGGAACCCTGAGGCCCAAGTTCCTACCAGGGAGGTGGAAGTTCCATGCTGCTCTGTGATTCTGACCACAGTGCACAAGGAGGGGCCATTGAGAGATGGTTTTTGCATGAGAAACAGAGCACAGGAGCCTTAGGGTAGCAGCAGCACTTGAAAGGCATTGGTTTTCAGGCTTTAATTCTTATTTTGCATTTAACTTGGAGCACTTTCTCCTTTGGTGGCAGTCTTGTCTCACACTCCCATCCAGGAGCCTTGTCACAACACTGCTAAATGACCTCTGTCACAGAATTGCCCTGTGGGTGACTCTGCTAATTTTCCTGTACTTCCTGCTCTGTCCCCTCTTGCTCCCCTTCCCTTCCCTCTTCCCCCCTCTTTCTTCCCAATCCTTTGGAGGAAACATGCTTTGATGAATTAGACCTTACACATTATGCACACCTTTACTCCCTCCAGTTTTCAGAGGATCTCACCAAAACAGAAGAACATTGCGGCCTACTGAAAAGTTCAAAATCACTTTCCTGATTATGTGGTTGAGCTTTTCTGGCTAAGGGTCTCCGTGTTCAGCTTGTGTCCTGGTTGGTGCTTACAGCTCCACAGTGTCCTTTCTAAGACTGATGTTGCAAGTCCTTCTGAAGCCTCCCTGGAACTTTTGGCTTTGTAGAAGAGCTGGATTCAGCTCAGAACTGCCAGTGCAGATGGAAATGGACACCAGAGTTCCCAATTCCTAACTAAGGAATCTGGGACTCATAATCACCCAACAGTGAGTAGAGGTTCCATTAAAAGAGTCTTTGGAGAGACTATGCCATTGAATCTAAAGGTCAAAGCTAATTTTGATACAAAACATACTCTTCCAATATTTGTTTATAGTCTTGATTAAAACCCCCAAATCCATGTGTGTTAAAGGACTTCTTTTTCCTTTCCAACTTTTTATTTTTCTAGTAGTACTACTGTTTCTAACCTACATTCAGATCATGTTGTCAAAGCCAGAAGAGAGCAGAGCAGTCTGAAGCTCCAACTGGCTGTAAAACCTTTTTCAAGGTCAAAGGATTGCTTTTCATTTAACAAGGGAATGCACGGATTGGTATCTTCCAGCCCAGTGGTCAGTGGAAGAAAATAGGGGACACCTTCACCTCCTGCTACCATCTGAGTTCAAAATGGTTCAAAATGGTAATGGGGAACACACAAATGCTAATCTGAGCTAAGCTGGGTTAATTGGGAGATTCAGGAGACAGAAATTTGTGATCTTCCCTACACTGTCATCCATTAGCCACTGTCAGTTGCATATTGGTTGGGAGTTAATTTCAGCCCTGCTGCTCCTTTCTAAAAGCTATCAATTCTATGACACTTAATAATATCATGATGATGAGGCATCCAAGGTCAAGGCTTATCAGTATCCTAAAATATGCCACTAGGGGGTCATTAATAATAATGAAAATAATAATAGTAAAAGTACTAAAATATTCACTTGTCTTGAGCCTAGTTTCTTTTATACTCTGTTTAATGTCTTTCATAATTTAAGACCCATTAGCTTATGTTAATCCAACTTGACCCTTTTGGGAGCCAACTTCTTGTATTTGCAAGAAACTTGGGATTGAAGTCCAGGGACTGGATTCTAATGATTAGTTGACCTTTGATAAATTCATTCACCACCTCAGTTTCCTCAAGAATACAAGGGAACATATTATCTTCCATATCTACTATAAAAGCTATTGAAGATAAAAGTACTTTGGCAAGTACAAAAACACATATGAATGAATAGATTATTTTTGTCCTTTCTTCCTTATCTTGAAAAACTTCCCTTTTATCTTAAAATTTCACTCTAATATTAAAGACAAGCAGAGTCAAGTTCTTAAAGCAGGGGATGAAGCACACACAAAATACCAGTGTCAGCTTGAGGATGGGGCTGGAAGGGAAATGGGGGCGTGTGGGAGGGGCCTGGGCTGCTGGTCTATGGCTGATGGGGAAGCAAGCACAAAAAGAGACCCTTTAACTGCTATGTAACTATCTATGGGCTTTTCCTTTCCTTTACACTTCTTTCTGTGATGATGTTTAACACATCTTAACAATCATTATGCCAACATTAACATTTTTTGAAAAGGCATCAATTTGGAGATATGGGCCCCTGGCATCAATAGGAAAAAAGAGGCAGAGGGAAATGAACACTGGGCTTAGATCTGCACATGGAATCCTCCTCTGTGAGAAAGGAAGAGATACTGAAAATATTGTTTCTTTCATCTCTTCCCTTAATTCAATAGGCTATAACAACAGACTTTCATGTTTTGAATGATAGAGATCTGGAGCCAGTATTGCTTAAAAGAAAAGAAACCCGTTTCTGAAAAAAAGAAATGAAATCCTAAAATAATCTTCCGGTGATGTTTATCTTGTAAATTGAATAAGTGTACCGCATTGAGAGGAATAACTTGTATAAATCTGGGGTTTACAAAAGATTCAGGTTGTAGGTATTAAGTTGCTTCAACATCATACTCTCAACTTCTCTCCAAGTTTGTAGGATTATAAGTAGTACTATAACAGCAGAAACAACAACAGAAACATCAATTCTGCATTTACACTGTATTCCCTATTTTACAAAGCACTTTTCCACCCATTATCTCATTTAATTCTTTCTCTCACACACATAAAACCAAACAGCTAGTAAAGACAAACTTTAGCAAGTCTCCCTTTTAGGGGTGCAGAGCTCCAGTGACTGTCTCAGGGCCCCGTGGGCAGTAGTGAGGTAGCAGGCTCATCCATCCATGTTGTGCAGTGGCGAGTCCAGTGCCTTCCAGGGGACCACGCTGCTTCCCACTCTGTCCCAGCGCTCCCCAGGACAGCTATGTCCTTAGACTTTGCCTCTGAGTGTAAAATGACTTTCAGAGTTGGCAGGAAAAAGTGTTTGCTCCCATGCCCCACCACCATCTTCTGTGAAGGATGCACAGGGCTGGCAATTACAAGGGAATAGGGAATTTCGTAGCAAAGGAACTTTGCTACATATTTAACATTTTTTATTTTATTCAAACTTTTTTTCAAATTCAAAAACTAAAATAACAGACAAAAGGCAGCTCAACAAGTTATGGAGGCATTGCTCCTAAAAAGTTCTGTCCAGGCACTTTTTATCTCATCTAATTCCATCAACAAACTCAATTGTTCCTCTAGTGTTCAGAAAGACACACAGATGAACACAGATTAAATGACATGGTCAAGGTCTCCTTAATAATGAATAAAATGAAGAAGAGGAAAAAATACTTAATCATATTCATATCTCACAAAACCAAACCCCATATTCCTTTTTTACCATTAACATAAAAATAGCACTATCTTTGCTTTTGCTACAAAAACATCACAATATTGCTGCTAACTACACTCTATAAATTACATTAGTTATATTTTCCCCATGTATCACCACATTCTTATCCCCTTGTACATATTTAACATTTTAACATTTGGCATTGGTAACCAAGTTAAGGGTACAAATACTCTGTCCTTTTTAACAGTTTATATAGCAGTATCCTCATAACAAATGAGGACATTATTACTTTTCAGAATAATTTTAAAGAAGTTTTCCGGTTTCTTTCCAACTCCCTAATCTTGGCTCAATTCTATAACACTAAATTGGCTCTGGGGGAGCATTAGGCTTTTTCCATCTGTTTTCAAAAGGCCTTTAAGGACGAGTGTGTCTTTGGAGACCATTCTCATTTCTGGCTGCTGGTAGATAGTCAGCTCTGCCCTTATTTTCCTAAAGGCTTTGGTATAGGTTTCTTAAAATATCTCTTGCTGGTTCTTGTGCATTATTCCAAGTAAGGTCATTTTGAACTTCTCTGTTGAAATATTTAGTCTGGTGATTTGTTTCCTGTTAAACATTTATAAACTAAAACTACTGCAGGTAGTAAAGAGAGTACTTTTCTGGACTCTCTTAATTTCTTTGTAGGCTTAACATGCAAGAAGGAAACGAACATTTTCATCAAACATTCTTTGTGTGTGTGTGTGTGTGTATGTGTATATGAGAGGGTGCGTTTAGTTCTCCAAACTGAGAAGATTTAGCAAGATTGTAATTGTTGATATTGATTTCTGATGTTTGTTTTCACTTGGAAACACCAAATATATTATCCAAAATTCAAATTTTATGCAGTGTAATTCCTGCTATTTTAATTCAAGTCTTGTGTAATTGCTTTGAAAACTGATACCAAAATCTCTACCTAGAAGAACTTTCCTCTGGTAATTTCCTTCCTATAGCTTAACCACGTAGAAATATGGTACAAATTAGTTTTCTTTTTGAAGCAACAAATCAGTGGGGACATCTACCTACATTCCCACCTGGAAACTTCAGAGGCTTCCCTGCTCCTCAGGGTCTCTCACTGCCCTCACCCAGTTAGGAACCAAATTCTGCAAATTCTTACCAGAAATTCCTCTTCTTTATTCCTTACTGCCACTGTCTTAGTGCAGGCTTCACCTTCTCTTGCCATCAGCTTTCTTTCTGGACTTCATGACTGTGATGTCATCTTGCCCCAATTCACTCACGATACCCCATCAGATTTCTCATCCGTAGACATACAATGACAACAGAAAACAAAACAAACCCCACCCCCCATATTCGATTACTTTATGATTCAAAAGTCTCCATTACCTATATGGAAACAAATACAGAAGCTTGACCTTGGCATATAGGACCTGTGTTTAGAGTACAACTGCCTCCTTCCCATATCTTGTTGTTGCCCACTTGTCTCATGGCCTTTAGGCTCCAACCACACTGATTTTCTCCCCATAGTATATACACTTTGTCCAATCTGTACCTTTGCATGTACTTATTCCTCTTCCTGAATGACCCTCCTTCTAGGGAGGACAGCAAAGTCTGCAAAGCTCTTCCAACTCGGGGAGCCTGTTATCCCATCTCCTCTGGATTCTCCCAGCACTTGTCTCCTACTTCTACCACAGCACATTCTATCTTGTCTTGCTTTCTGAGCATTAAGGATAGACCTTTCATATGGAGGGATTAATTCCAGCTCTTCCTAAATGTATGTATTTAACAGAGCACCTTTGCAATGTCTGCCCTACCGGACTCCACTGGATATCACTATGTTTCAATGAATGGCCAAACTGAATGTGTGATGGACAGGAAAATTCAGTAAGCAAATCACACATGCTAGCCACATCTCCAAACAGTTTTGCATGCCCGAGCATCCTGCAGGAGAGAAAAAAGCAGCAGCTGATAGAATAAAGTAGAGCTGAGAATTAACATGGTGGAGAGTAAGAGAGCTCAAGAGAGAGTGTGAGACATTATTGTGAGTGTAGTTAACAGCACTGAACTGAATAGGTGAATGTGGTGAAAAGGGGAAAGTTTAGGATGCATATGTAGCTAGAATAAAAAGGATGAAACAGGACTCTGCAACCCAGTGAACCCTATTGTACACGAAGGACATTAGTTAATGTTACAAGTATAAGAATATTCTTTCATGAATTATAACAAATGTACGATACTAATACGAGGTGATAATAATTGGGAAGTACGTGGGAAAAATACACCTAATGTAAATAAAGGGCGATGGAACTATTTAAATAATCTTTCATCAGTTGTAACTAAGGTAAATACTGTTAAAAAATAGTACAGTTATTTTTAAAAGTGCTTCCATCAATGGTAATGGATGTTCCACAGCAATGCAAGGTGTCAGTGGGGTGGTGCATGGGAATCCTGTAGTTTAAGCATGAATGTTTTGTAAACTTACAACTTCTCTAAGGGGGGGGGTGCACCACACATCATAGCTGAACCCTAGATCCAGTTGTGCCTGATGTATCGCTTCCACCTTCCCAAGCCTAAAGGCCAGCTGTGGCAGAAACTGCAGTGTGTTCACCACAACCCATTTCTTCTTCCTCTGGTTTACACCTACTAGACATGTTTCTCAGTCTTCGTTACAGCTGGGTGTATCCTGTTAGTTCTCACTGAAATATGGCTGAACATATGTAACCTATTTCCAGGGCTAGCCCAGAGGCACGTCCCATCAGGGACCTTGCATTTCCTTTCCCTATCCATTGACTGGGAGGCAGAAGACTTAAAGCAGGGTAGATCCTGGAGCCATCTGACCAGGAAAGCCACTGTGGAACAGTGGCATGAGTGAAAAATAAACTGTATATTATATTAAGATACTGAGATTGGGGGGTTTATTTGTTTCAATATCTAGTGACTGATTTTTTGCTTAAACTGATTTAGGTTGCATAGGTTACAAATCTATCACTTGCACCCAGAAATGTCCTGCTTACAATGTTTGGCCACTTGAATGTAATTGACCGTAGGGAGTGGCAGTGTTGCAGTGGAAAAATATTAGACATGAAATCAGAATATCTAAGTTCTCTGTTCTGGCTCTACTAACATTGCAAAGTAAAATTTTATTAAGTGTATTTCAGGTTTACATTTGCAAACTGGTTTTCTTTCTTGGGCTCGACTTTTACCATGAGTTTTAACTAATTTAATCTCTATTTCCATTACTTGATTCCTTTTGCCTCCACAGTGGGCACTATGAAATATTGGGTATTTGAGCAAACAATGAAGACAGTGATCTATTACATGATCTTTCTATTTAGTGATTGCTTTCCTTCTAGCTACTTTGGAAAAGTACTAGAATTAATCTTAAGAACCACTTCCCAGGCAAAAAAAAAAAAAAAAAAAAAAATATATATATATATATATATGTATATAATTATTATGGAAAATTTCAAGCATATACAAAAGTAGAGAGCACAAACCACAATGTAGCCATCAAGTTTCAAAAATTGTCACTACAACATTTTCCTATTTATTTCTTCTATCCCTTCCCCCCTCCCTTTTCATTGAGGGAGTATTTTAAAGCAAATTTCAAACCCTAAATATTTCAATGTGTATATATATATTCCTAACAGATAAGGACTTTATTTTTAAACATAAATGCCTTTATCACATCTCAAAAAATTAACAATTCTTCAATAAGATCTGATGCTCAATATATTTAAGATTTCTCCAATTATCATAAAAATGTCTTTTTAGAGTTGGCTTGGTTTGAATTTGCATCTAAAAAAGATCCAAACATTGTATTTGGTTGTTGTGTATCTTGAGTTTCATTTAGCTTTGGCTAACAAAGCACCACAAAACTTAGGTCCTTAAATTAACTTTATTTGCTGCAAGAACCTGTGGTTTTACAATTTAGGCTGGGCTCAGATGTGATCAGTTGCTGGGTGAGCTGAAGGCTGACTGATGTGGCGATAGCAGAGGTGGTAGACTCACCTGAGATGGTTCATCTCTGCTCTATACAGTCTCTCAATCCCTAGGAGGGTAACCTGGGTTTGTTCACATGGTTCCAGGATTCTCTGAGCAGCAAGTGAGAAATCCTGCAAGGCCCATTGAAGCTGAGGCTTGAACTGCACCTGCTGTCATCACAGTCCATTGGCCAAAGAAGTCACAAAATTGGCCCACATTGGAAAAATAGGGAAGTAAACTCCATCTTTTGATGGGAGAAATTGCGTAGTCATTGTGTTGGCTTGAGACTTATATACCCCAGAAAATAATTTTCTTGGAATTGGTCCATTCCTGTGGGTGTAAACCTATTGTAACTAGGGGCTTTTGATTAGTTTACTTCACTTAAGGAACTTTTGATTAGGTTAGATCAATTAATTCATGGCCCAGGGTGGGTCTTAGTCCTCTTACTGGAATCCTTTATAAACAGGATGGATACAGAGAGAGACACAGAGGAAGCCAAAGGAGCTGAGAGAGAAAGCCACAAAAGCAGGAAGCTGAAAGCAACAAGACTCAGAGGAGAAGGGATAGACCAGCAGATGCTGCCATATGCCTTGCCATGTGACAGATGAGTCCAGGATCACCAGCAACCAGTCTTTGGGGAGAAAGCATTGCCTGATGATGCCTTGATTTGGTCATTTTTCTCAGCCGCAGAACTGTAAGGCTGTAAGATAATAAATCCCCATTGTAAAAGCCAACCCATTTCTGGTATATTCCTTGTGGCAGCCCAGCAGACTAAAACAGTCACATTGCAAAGGACCTGGCTTTACAGAAGGTGACTAACTTGTGGCCATTTTAGCAATCTACCATAGTCACCTTCCGTTTACTGTCAGGCAAATATATTACGACTTCCATAACCCTTAAAAGTTGTCAATGAACACATATTTCCTAAAACTTATATTTTAAGTCCAAACTAACTATTCTTTCTTAAACTAGTAGAAATTGATCACTTACAAATTTTTAAGGAACATAAGATCAGGACATAAGATCTTTTTGTTCCTGTACAAAAATTTTAGCTCCCATTTCTTTCAAATAGGAAGTTAAACTCATGAGTGCATTAATTTCATACACCTCTACAATGTCTCAAAAAATTCCTTAAGATATCTAACTAGAACTTAATATAAGGTTTTAAGTCATTTTAATTTCAGCATTTCCAGGGAGTTACCAAAGGTGTGGTAACCATTGAGAAGTACAATCTATTTCTCTCTGGTCCAGGGCAATAATTCAATAGGACATAAAGAAATCTATTTATAGAAGCTATCTTCAGACCAAGGGTCTACAGTTGTAAATGTTTATTGAACATACAGCTTTAATTGTCTGGCCTTAAACTTATAGTCTTTACCTCCAATGTGCTGGAGCCTACTTGTACCAGCTTGTGAGAACTAATTGTACTACTGTCTCTTTCTTCTTTAAAAAAAAAAAAAAAAAAAAACTTTATATTTTGAAATAATTTGAAACTTAGAGGAATGTTGCAAAAAATAATATAGAAACAATACATATAACTCCAATGAATCCCCCTCCCAGATACCCAGATTTATGAACTATTAGTATTTTGCCACATTTATTATGTCTTTTTCCTTCTCTAAATCTCTGTATTTTCTAGAGCACTTTGTGTAGCTCATGCCCCTCTAACACCTAACACTTGTGAGAACAAGGGCACTCAATCATGTAACCACCTTAAGTATAGCTATCAAGCTTAAGAAATTTAACATTGATATACGCATGCAGTCCATATTCCAATTGTTTCAATTGTTCCAATAAAGACTTCTTGGGCATTTTTTTCTCCATTGTTAGATCTAGTCCAGGATTATGTATTGCACTTAATTGTCATTGTCTTTGTCTCTAAGTCCATGTTGAGTAATGTCACATTGATAGTTTGAGACTGGCTAGAGTGGGAGTATTTACACTACAGAAATTGGCAAATACTCTAGATCTGGACCTTTTTTGACAGACAGTCAGTTGTTAAACATTTACAGCATGCTTATGCCACTGCCTTTACACACATAAACTGCACTGAAAGAATGTCAGGTTGTCAGGTGTAATTTCTCAGAAATATTCAAAGGAGGTTTCTTTTGTGACAGAGAACAGCCATGGTAGAGAAGTGAGGTAGGGGGTCTCTCTTGGCATCTCTACCGTCAACCTAGGTGTCCTGATTGCTGGTAGCCTAGTGGGAGATGAGCAAAGAAAGAGCACATTTGAGAGTCAGGAAGAAGCAGAGACAAGGGAAAGACACAGGAAGTGTGCTTGATGCTTTGCTTGCCCTATTGACTCTCTGACTTTCATCAGACTCAAGCTAGTCATGCTCTTTAGACTGTTTCTAAATGCTTAAGCATCATATGAGTCTGTGAGCAAGAGAGCAGAAGTTAAAACAACTCTATGTCATGGATTTCTACCACTTTTCATTTAGCGAGTCCCTTCCCTGCCACAATGTTTCCCATACACAGAACAGGGATGAGGATACCTATTCCACCCTACCTTGCAAGTAGTTATGGTTAACGCAGGAAATGCAACAGAATGAGAGTATTCAGAAAAGATGAGGGCTCTAGGTTATCTTGTTGAAGAGGAGGAAGAAAAGGAGAGGGAGGACAAGTAGAAGAAGAGTTGTCCATCAAAGACCTTGTTACTGAAAGTGTAGTCTGAGGACTGGAAGCTTTGCATCACCTGGAGGCTTGTCAGAAATGCCAAATCTCAGGCCCCACCCAGACCTGTGATATTGGAATCTGCATTTTAACAAGATCTCCAGATTATTTTTATGCACCTTATACTTTGAGAGTGATCTAAGTGGTGGCTTATTCATGGGACCAGGCAATACCCTTATGTTTTATTGTTTGAGTATGCATTTTTTTTCCCTTCTTTTTTTTTTTTTTTTTTTTTTGAGATACTGGGGCCCAGGATTGAACCTGGGACCTCGTATGTGGGAAGCTGGTACTCACATCAGCTCCCTTGAGTTGGTTTTTACATTTGTTTTGCTTGTTGTTTGTTTTTATTTTTTCTAGGAGGCACCGGGAACCGAACCTGGGACCTCCCATGTGGGAAGCAGGTGTTCAACTGCTTGAGCCACATCTACTAAAGTATATGCATTTTAATCTTAGTTCTAGCTCCATTTTATTTCCCAGCCTTTGTTTTTCCACTTTTAGGTACTCATTTAATATTTATGCTTAGCAAACTGCCTGGCCGTTCCAGGAACGATATTTATATAATCATAATAGTATAAACAATGTATATTGTTTTACCTAAAATAGTGACATACCTATATTGGGAGGATAAGGGAAATTAAGCACTAACTCCTTGTCTATACTAGCAGAAGTTATAAAATGTGAAAATGAAGAAATAGAAACATCATCTTATTATTTAGAGATATGCACACAGTTATCACAATTAAAGAATAGCAATAAAGTATTTTCCTCTGGAAATTGGACCTCTTTTTCATTCTATCTGGATTATGTTTTTTTTTTTTTTTTAATGTGTACATGTATTACTTTGGCAATCTTGTACTTTATGTATTACTGTAAACCACCCAAAATCCGTTTTTTAGAACAAGGTCTAATATAAACAAGTAAATAGCAAAACCACAAATCTTTCCCAAGGAGAACTAGCAGCCTATAAGAGTGGCCAAATTAGGAAACACAGTGGCTTCTGCAAGGAGAAATACATCAAGTACCATAACTTAGAGAGGAAATGAGCTGTTCATCGTAGTAGTGACCTTATATTTGAAGGATGAGAAGAGGAAAAAATACATAATGCTGCTGGGGATAAGAGGAAAGATGGAGAAGCTATATGAGGTTGTGGTAAGATAATATTCACAAGAAAAGTACATGTTACCAGGAGAGGAACTGTTCCCAGAGAGATCTCCCTCCAGTGATTTATCTGCCAGATGAGAGACTGATTTAAGTTCTAAGAGGTAGAAAAGATGAAATTGGGAGAACAAACCTCAGAGCAGGAAGGGACTTTAAAATCATTTTTAAGTCATAGTTGTTGAAGTGTGTGTGGTTTTTTTTTTTTTTCCCAAATGAGATCTTACCCTGAATTGTGATGTATTAAAATAGAAGTGAGCCGAGCTGCTGCAGGTAAAACAGAGGGTGGAGGCCTGTTGTCTGCTCCCCTGAACCTCTATCTTGCCTTCAAATTGTAGAGCTCTGAGGAACAGAAGTTAAACTACGTTGCAACTCAAAAACACCCTTCAATTACTAAGGCCTGGTGAGGCCCATGTGATTTGTTCAAGGTCATTTATATGGTCTATGGCAAAGCCAAGTCTTGATTTACGTTTTCCTTTCTATCCAGTGCTCTTTACAAGTCATCTTACTGCCACATAACATGATTGGTTGGAGGCAGGCAGTTGGCTCCAATAGACAAATGCTGTGAGGGCTGGGACTGGGTTTGGCTTTTTCCCTGCTTAAAACGTTTGGCATGTACAGTAGGCCTATAATAAATATTTGTTAAATCAATGAAACACACAATGCCATAACTTGGCTGAACTCCTTAATGCTTTTAGGGAGCAAAATGGAGTAGAAAAGCCATGAGGAGTATAGTTAATTTATCTAATAAGATTCTCTTCTCCAGAAAAAGGGGTTAGTTCCTTGAAGATAAATGATTTACAATCTTATCTCCTTAAATCTTACATGATCCTTTTATTCTCTCTCCAATGTGGTATTCCTCAACCAGAGAGTTTTCACTTGCTTGGGATTAATATCTTTTTGGGTTTTCTGTCTTTCAAGAGCTCAGAACACAGAGCACATTTTTTAAAAGACCAGCTCTTTTATAAACTTTATTTCTACTGAGATTGACCTTGGCTATGGAAATACATGAGTGGGATCTCAACTTACAGAACCACAAATTGAAGGGACCTGGCTGTGGCATCTCTTGGGAAAATCTTTCTCCACTTTAATCCAAGCCCTCTTCAGTTTTTGCTTTGCTACAAAGTGATAGCAGAGGCAGTGCCTGGACATCGCAATTCAGCTGTGATCCCTCACTATAATTGCCTTTTAATAGCTTATCTGGAGAAGGGGGCTGGTGTACAAATTCTATGCTTTGGTGTCAGAGTTTTCACTTAGCTCATGTAGAGATGGCAACTAAAGACCATCTGCCTGATGACTTCCACCTGTGTTTGAGGAGGTGCCGCTCCTTCCCAGGTGTCCTGGGTAATTGGCCAGGAGAGGGGCAGCAAGAGAAGAGAAGAAAGAGTAAGCCATAACATCTTTAGATATCTGTGTTACTTACAGGCTGTAGCTCAACTCAGCTGCCAGCACATTTTCTAGGGCCTTGAGGTGTCTAAATTCCATTTGTTTTTCTTTGGAAGAATAGGGAAAAGGTGTTGGTTGGCTGAACCACCAGCTGTACCCTGTGGCTGAAAGAGCCTGTTTAGGCCAGAATGAAATGGTTAGTTATTCCTTCTTGCTAATTAGTTATTCCACTGCACTGAAGTTACCTTTCCAAAGCAGCAACTACAAAGATCATCTTATCCTCCATGCCAAGGGGTGGACCGGAGAAGGTGCTGCCAAATTTGGAGTGCTAGGGATGACGAACCAGGTTTATGCAGGCAAAGTGACCAGAGGGACTTTTAAAAAGTTGGCATCAGGACTGTTCCTTCTTTTTTTTTTTTTTTTTTTCTCTTTGACAATAATTGATGAAGCATGTGAAGCTTGTTTTCAATTATACAACAAGTCCCCATTCATTAGCAATCAAGGCAGTGTTCCCAGCTGTAGTTTAGTGACTTTCAAAGTGCAGCTCTCCACTCAGCCTAAGGTTGAGCAATTTCAGTGTTCAGCATCAGTGCTGCCAGCTTAGGTATCCTGGGAGTGATTAAATATTTGCATATTCAGGAAAGAGAGTGGAATCTCTCCCACTTGTATTTAGAGGGCTCAGGGCCTGTAATCTGTTTCTGGGATATGGAGAAATGGGAAATAAATGAGTTTCAATCTCATTCTGTGTTTCAAGGAAAGGGAATTGTCATGTAGCTAGGTGGGACCCTTGGATGGCTAAACTCATCATCTCCTTGCAGTGATTGCTGTTAAGTGACCTCTTATTCCATTAGAGACACACAGGAGCTATCTGGTGCTTAGGGCTCCCTGATCCTCCACCCTTGAAAAAAAAATGGTGGGGATTTTGGAATTTTAATTTTTCCAGAAGAAAAATGACCCTTGCCTTAGAAGTGGATGTGAAAATTATTTGCTTGTGGGGATGGGGATAGAGAGAGGAGGTGGGGAAGATGCATCAAAGTGACAGTTTCCCGTTTGTCAGCCATCAGTCAAAATACATTTATGGAGCTCGTTTTATCTGCAGTCTGGCCTGGATGACAAGGATGATAGAAGGGCTATGTAGATGCCACCTGGAGCCAAGCTGCCTGGGTTGAAGTCCAGGCTCAGCTCTTTACTAGTTGTGTGACCTTGGACAAAATATTTAAGTCTGCGCCTTTTCTTTTTCTGTAAAGGTAAACTAATAAGAGTATTTACTTCATAGATTTGTTGTGAGGGTTAAATCAATTAATGAATGTAGTACATAGGAAGTGCCTAATATTAACTATTGACATTATCAATGTTTCAAAAGTATAATGTAAAATGTATACATGTATTTATATAATGCACTTTTACATTTAATGTAATTAATATGACTGTCTATTCCATAATATGGTGTAAAAGGTGTATATGTGTGTAAATATATACATATAGATGAGATGAAGTTGAAATGAATGTAAGTTTTTGTTAATGATATTTTGAATGCCCTAGAAAAATCTCTCATTTAAAGGAGTCTCATGAGATATCCTTTTTGAAAAATGAATGATTTTTCTCTTCATTATATTTAGGCCTTGCAACAATGAGGCTGGAAGTTGGGAGCATTGTGGTTTTATGAATTCATGTTACTATGGGTAGAAACATTCAGGATGCCACCATAAATCTAGACTTTTGAATATTCCTTAGTCCTAAATTGTCATCAATGATAAGTTATACCCTGATTTAGTATTATTTTTGAGGGGGTTGGTAATTGGAGAAAAGAAACAAAAACTTACAAGTATACATTGAATGTAAAATATACTTCAATATCAGAAATATTAAAATGTGAAATAGGGCAGTTTAGCATTGAGACGATAAATATATTATGAAATCATGGGAAAGTAATGTTTTATTGGAATTGTGAAATTAGACACAAGGCCTGATTCTTTGTCTTCCAATTACTCAATGCATCTTTGATGGCTAATGTGAGCTTAAAGGGTTTTCTTCCTTCTTGAAGGAAAGGGGAAGGACTGGAGAATTGGAATGGACAAGTATGATGATGACAACAATAATAATTACCATATAAAACAATGGCTATGTGCAAGATACTGTGCCAAATGTTTTGTATATGTTATTTCCAATTATTTCTGTAATCAGGAGGTGTGGATATTATTAACCCTATTTTACAGATGAAGAAGCTAAGGCTCAGGAAGCTTAAATGACTTTTTGAAAGGTCACACAATTACTAGGTGTTGATGAGATTTGAAATGTGCTATATTTGACTCCCCCAAAGCCCATACCTCAGGGGGAGGGAAAGATGAAATGTTTAAGCGCTGAACAGAGGAGCAGAGTGAAGAGGGATGGTCCTGGGAAGTGACAGGGAAGGGAGGCTGCCTTGTG
Source organism: Tolypeutes matacus (assembly GCA_026826555.1). Classification (NCBI taxonomy): domain Eukaryota; kingdom Metazoa; phylum Chordata; class Mammalia; order Cingulata; family Chlamyphoridae; genus Tolypeutes; species Tolypeutes matacus. The sequence goes on along the minus strand of JAKSZT010036119.1, from coordinate 25,492,298 downwards.
GCTTTGGAGAAGGGAGCAAGATTCTGGGTCTCAGATCCATAGCAACAGCTAAGGCTTATCATGTGGCCTGCTGAAGGCTAACCACTTTACATGCCTCGTCTTGTGTAATTCTTACAATAGTTCTGAGAAGTTATTGCTATTCTCATTTTACAGACACGTAACTGAGGCTCAGGGAAGGAGTTATTTGGATGGTAAGTTTAAACTCTGATTTGTCTGGCTCCAAGTCCTATAAATTATTTTGGGACAAACATGACCTATGTTTTCCCTGACAAGTTTGGGCATCTCATCCATATTCTTTTCCAAACCTCCATTTCTCTTTCGGGCCTTGCTCCAAACCCCCTATGGTTTACATGGTTGGAGTGGTCAAGCCACGGCTTTGTTTCTGAGCTCACGATGGAAGAGCCACAGGGTGGCAGTATAACATTACACAGTTTCAACACGGGGGGAAAAGGCCTTGCATCTTCCAAACTGCATTAACCAGGTCAGACTCAAATCTTAGACAGACAAATCACTGAAAGTGAGACTGGCTCAGCCATTCACTATGTCATACATGCCGACGCATGCTATGTATTTCTCACTGGCTAAACCCAAAGGATGGAAAGGAGAGCAGGGACGTCAGCTGAATGGCAGTGGGGGTCCCAACACGATGGGGCTTCAGGGGATAAGTACCTGCCAAGACCTCAGAGAAACCAGGAAATCTCATACGTTTAAAAATATTTTGCATCCTCACCCTTCATTCCCTGCTCCCTATTTAGGCTTTAGTTTTATGTTATCTATATTTTAAAAGTACAGAAGTGGTGGAAAGAGAAAGGAGAATAAGAGGAAAGAGAGAGAAAGCCTTTGGAGTCAATGGACCTAGGATCAGAGAGCTCTTTGGCTTCTTTCCAGCTGAGTGGTATTAAACATGACACTCGATATCCTTGGACTCATTCCCTCATGCTTGAAATGGGAAGGACAGCGTCTGTCTTTGCAGATTGTTGGGAATGTTAAATAGGGCAATGCCACGACACATTTGTAGGTGAGTAATCCTGGAAATTATGTGTTCTCTTCGAATGTTTTTTTCACTTAACCTAGAGCGGTATGGCACCTAAGAGAAGGACCAAGATTCATATAAAAGAAGGAAGGGCATAACACAGCCGGGGTAGAAATCAATACATATTTTTTGGCCAAAGAGAATTCCTATTGATCTAATAACATAAAAAAATATTTGTGAGACCGACAGAACAAAGGGACTTTTGTTTATATCTCTCTAGATCATTTCATAGTTTGTTGCAGTATAGAGACCACAAGAAATCATTGTGATTTTCAAGAGGAGTGGCAAGATAGACGTACAGAAATATGTTTGATTTCCAAATGTTCTTAGGGGCCTGTTAACTTTTATAGATGTGTAGCTCCCAGATCATTCTTCACACTGGCCAGTGTTATCTGAACATAGTGTAGAACAGGGGTTCTTAACCAAGGGTCTGTGAGCCTGAATTGAAATTCAAAAAAACCTTATTCTTGTGGGGACGTGTTGGTGCGGGTGTGATATATTTATTAAATAATACACAGTATAGTGTGGACTTAGTATGGGGTCCATGGTTTTCACCTGACCCCTGGAACAAAAAGGTTAAGAACTCCTGGTATAGAAAGAATTAGGCGTGTGGATGCTCTCGCTTGAAACTGGCTCTGTTATTTATTAGCTTTTTGTTTTAGGGCCAGTTCCTTAATCTCAGTTTTCTCAATTGAAAAATGGGGGAAATTATAGTAGCTCCTACCTTACAGGCTGATCTAAGCATTATATAGGATAATGCATGGGAAGTGCCCAGCACATAGTAGACCTTAGATAAATGCTGGTCATTATTGTTAATAACTTTGCCCAGTTACAACAATAGTCCTTTCACGGGCCAGGATTTCAGGCACAGCTGGAAATTGGGTAGTATTTGAAATTGCTCAAGGAACAATAAAGAGACAGAACAAAAAGCTCCTCTTTGCAGCCCTGTGATGAAAGACAGCTCACGTCCTTCTAAAGCAGTATTGGGGTATATGAATTGGGCCAAATGGACTTCCCTTTGCTCTGAAGTTGCATTCTTGGGGAAGAATTGAGAGCCCATTGATGCTGCAGCCACCTAATGGCCCACCTTTGAACTAGAGGCTCCCATAAGCCAGAGGGATGAGAGGAGTCCCTAGTTTCCACTGATTCACAGAACGGATGTCTTCACCTGAAACTGCAGGTCTGCACCGTAATTTCAGTCCCTTTACTTCCAATTCCTCAACTTGTACAGAGATACTTCTTTTTGAAATCAAATACTGTTATGTCCTCCTACAAATCATCCTTGTGGAGTTGAGAATTATTCCAGGAATACTGAATATTGTGTAGATCAATGGTTTTCAAAGTGAGGTTCCTAGATCAGTAACATCACCTGGGAGCTTGTTAGACATGAAAATTTGGGGGCCTCTCCTGAATCAGAAACTCCGGGGTGGTGGGGCCCAGCAATTTATGGTTTAACAAGTCCCACAGGTGATTTTCATGCTCTGTCAAGTTCAAGAACCTCTGGTGTTGGTTATAATTCCCTCCTCTATCCTCAAAAATAGTTCACCTCTGTACCATGGCAATGTTTTGGTTCTTGTTTCCAAGAGCTCAGCTATTGAGATCAGATTCATGATGTCGTTCTTGATTGTCTTATCAGTATTTTGTCATATTCTCTTCATTTTGCCTATAAAGAAACGAACTGGATTTGGAATCTTTCTTAAAACTAAATCTGGCTCTCTTACTCTGCCTGCATATGCATAAATATGTTTGACTTGCTTCTATTACTCATTATTGCAAACTGTGTGTGAGGTTGAAAACATTAACTGAATTGGCCCTTTTACAAATTCATAGTAACTCCTGCAATTTTATTCCCTTATGACTCTTTTCTATTGTCTTTCTCATCAGGAAAAAAAGCAATACATCTTCATCATCTTTAATCCTAAGGCTGAAAATTGAGAACTTGTAGATTTTGCCTGGGTTTATGACAACTGTTATGGCTGCTTTGAGTATTAAAACAGTAACACCAAATGGCAAAACTAATTATTACTTAAGGCAAATAGAGCCACATAATATACAAATTACTGCCACGAGTATTTCTTATTCTTAATTTTGCTATATGCTAAAATATTCTTATTTTATAAATGGGGATACTGAGGCTCAGAGGGATTGCACTTTTATCATTGGGCACCAAATGATTTTAATGGTAACTTTCTTTTAGAATAACAATAACAACTAATGCATATTGGTATTTCTCATGTCCAGGCCCTATGATAGGTTTGTTCTGTGGATTGTTTTACTTGATCCGTAAAAAAGCCCAATGAGGTAGTAAATATTATTTTTTCCTTTGTACATATGAGAAACCTTACAAAGCTTAAATAACTTCCCAAGTTAAAATCTTATAGAGTGGTGAAGCTAAGATTCAGATCCAGGTTGGTTTTAATTTCAAAGCCCTTGTTCTCAGGCTGTGTGGACAGGATCCCTGGCGATACTGTATCTGGGCAGTAATTTCTTTTGGAAATGGCTAATGTCTGAACCAAGCAAGAAACACAGCAAGAAAGTAAAAGAGACCCCACTGAAGATCTGGCTCCTTCAAACAAAGAGACTTTGCTCTTACGGGGTGGAACAAGGAGTTGCACCCTATTATTTCAATTCCTGTTGATTTATTTTATCAGTTTCTCCACCTCTTTCCAGAAAGGATTTTAGGGAGCTATAAGGGTCCATAAGAAATCTCCCATAATACCACAGGTAGTTTTATCTGTAAAGGGTAAACAGGATAAACAGGCCTAAGAAGCCAGTCTCCAAGTGGGTTATTTGAGGTTAATTGGGATATTCTGTTATTCTCATCATACAAAGGGACCCAGGTTGAAAAATCTACCCAATGGTCTAGTACAAAAGTGCTTTGAACATGAAGAACAAAAAGATAATTACATATTGTTTTGCCAACATTCAAATGGTGCAGAAATATATAAAGCAAAAATGAAACCAAAGATTTTCTATAATCAGTTTTTAAAATCTGAATGCTTCAGGAAATTGAGCATTGAACAAGTTTAATGGGGAGAACAAAATAAAAATTGTGCCCCCTTAACCAATCAGCACCTCTTGGATTTTACTGCAATGGGACCAAAGTCCGCTTTCCTCTTAAGCCTTGTCAAGGATCTGGTCTGTAAAAGGCTGAATAGATGCCATTGAACTCGCCCTCTAGGCATGCATATTGTCAGCCACTCATTAATGGGGACTCCCTTGTCTTCAGATTCAGTCACCAGCTGGCCAGCGCTTTAATAACCAATGGGGCAGCAGCTCACCATTATCCTTAGTAGCAGCATAATTCTTTCTTGTTCCGGAGAAGTTCCTTATGCGGAAATAGAGTTGCATGCCACAATTCCATTAAAGACCTCAAAGTTCAGAGCTTAGACTCCAAATTCTGTCCAATGTCTATAGGTTTTTTGTTGTTGTTGACAGTTTTATTGAAATATTCATATACCATACAAATTATCCATTTAAAGTGTACACTTCACTACTTTTTAAATATATTCACAGAATTGTGCAACCATCACCATAATCAGTTTTAGAATATTTCATCACACCCAAAACAAACCCTGTACCCTTTAGTTATTTCCCCCACTCCATCCCCCATCTCCTTCAGCCCTGGACAAACACTAATCCACTTTCTATCTTTATAGATTTGCCCATCCTGGATATTTAATGTAATTGGAATCCTATGATATGTGGCCTTTGTGTCTGGCTTCTTTCACTTCGCACAGAATTTTCAAGGTTCATTCATGAATCATGCTTTATTCCTTCTTATGGTCAAGTAACATTCCATTGTATGGCCATACCACTTTTGTTTTATCCATTCATCAGTTGATAGACATTTGGGTTGTTTCTACTTTTTGGCTATTATGAATAATGCTGTTTTGAATAGTCATGTATAAGGTTTTGTATAGACATATGGTTTTACTTCTCTTGGGTATATACCTAGGAGTGGAATTGCTGGGTCAAGTGGTAATCTAATGCTTAACTTTTTGAAGAACTGCCAGGCTGTTTGTAAATTTGGTTTTATAAATTAATTTTAAAAAATCCTCAGATTGAGTCATTATTTAACAGTTACAGCTTGAGGTTTTGTGATGTAATTGATATTTGATATTTTGCCTTTTAGCCTGTTGCAGAATTGCTACTGCTCAATTTTGGCTTTGTCTGCTAGTCATGATGCACCAGACTTATGTAGGCAAGTCTCTGCATGATGCCTCTGAACTTGAGTCAGTGTGTAGGCAGGATACTTTGGTAGCTGCAAGTAAGGTGCAGATTCTTTTTCCACTCCTGCTTCCCTGCCTACCATCTGTGCAACCACAGGCAGACCTCAACCTGATTTGCAGTTTCTTTGCTTGCCAAATGAGGATTTTTTTCTCTTTTCCTTTTTTAAAACTTATTTTGCCATCATTTAAAACTTTCAGAAAAGTTGCAAGAACAGTACAAAGAATCCCTTTGTGCTTTTTACCTGGATATTCCAATTAATATTCTACCGCATTTACTTTATCATTCTGTGTGTGTGTGGGTGTGTGTGTTTTCTGAACCATTTGGAAGTAAATTGCAGAAGCTCCATTACCCCTAAATACTTCAGTGAGTACTTTGTAAAAAGCACATTCTTGCGTATAACCACAGAAAAGTTATTGAAATCAGGAAATTAACATTGATACAGTGGTATTATCTAATCTATAGAACATATTCAAAATTTGCCAATTGTCCCAATAATGTAGAGGCTTAACTGTTGTCTTTAGCCTCCTTTAATCTATAATAATTCCTTATCTTTCATGACCTTGACATTTTCAAAGGGATTAGGCCAGGTATTTTGTAGAATGTCCCTCAGTTTGGGTTTCTGTGATATTTCCTTATGATAGATCACATTATACATTTTGGCACTAAGTTTGACTTAGACCATCAGTGCATTGTTGAGTTTATCCCACTGCTGGTGATGTTAACTTTGATCACTTGATCAAGATGGTATCTGCCAGGTTCCTCAAATATAAAGTTACACTTATACCCTTTGCAACTGGTAAGTGTCTTGTGAGAGATACTTTGAGATTATATACATATTCTGTTTCTCATCAAGCTTTCACCCAATAGTTTTAGGATCCATTGATGATTTTTAATGGAATCAGTTATTACTATGATGATTGCCACATGATGATTTTCTAATTTCCATCATTCCTTCTAGATTTACTAGTTAGCATTTTACTATAAGATGGAGCTTTTCCATTTAATGCATTATTATTATCATTTAAAATTTTTGATCTGGCTCCTGTGCCCTTTTGACATGTTCCCATCATTCTTTGAACACTTCCTTACTTTCTGCCACAAAAAGATATTCTAAATTCATTTTGTACATGTACTTCTTTAGCTCTGGAATTAACCATTTCTCCAAAGAGCTCTGATTCCTTTTAGCAGAGAAGGAACTTAGAAACCAATATCTGAGCACAATATATGTTCATTGTTACTGAGATGTCATTTCTTCCAGGTCCTTTCAGGGATAAATCTAGGCAATATGTGCACATATACACACACGTGTGTGTTTGTACACAAATACGTCTCTATATCTTTCTTCTCATCTCTATGAAAAATGATGTTTGTACTGGGATAACTTTTAGTTCCAGTCCAATGCCACAGGGATCATTCTAGCCTTCCTCCTTTACATATTTGTACCTCCATTCCCATCAGTGAGAAGCCTGGATCACAATATCCACGATGTATTTACTTATATATCCAGTTTCTCTTCTTCCCCAGAAATGATGTTTTAAGACTGCCACCTGGAACTCACATGCTTTCCTGTCCCTTCCTGAAGTCAGAGCTCTGATATTCCAGATGTCTTTCAGTATTTATGCCTTAAGTAGATTTACTCTTTCTGGAAGTGACTGTAGATCAATCTTAGGATCTCGTTCAGCCCTTCTCTTCTCTTTTCTGCCTGGTTTTTCTGGTTGGCTCTTGCTCTCTGCTAAGGGAGTGGGAGTGATGATTCCCTGGGATTTGGTGTTTCTTTTTCTACTTTCAGGGAATTTGAGGTTTGGGCATTCTCTGTCGTCTATTTATGCTGAGAGTGTGGGTTTGAGTAGTTCTGTTTTCCTTGTTGTTCTCTATCCCCTTTGGAGGTATGTGCGGAGATTAGGTTTAAATGGCTACCTTTATACTCCGCTATCTGGAAATTCATCTAAATACGGATTTCTTGGTGAGAATTAAATGATATAACCTATCTAGAGTGCTAAGTTCGTGTGTGTGTGTGTGTGTGTGTGAGAGAGAGAGAGAGAGAGAGAGAGAGAGAGAGAGAGAAGGAGGGAGGGAGGGAGGGAGAAAGGGAGCGGCAGAAAGAGGAGGAGGAAATGAGAGGATTAAATAAGGTCAACTATGCAGGGTAAAAAGTATAGTACCTGGCACATGGATTGGTATGTAGAATTCATAATAGCAACACAAATCTAATGAGATTTTCTTAACAAGGATTTAAATTTCATTTTAATTTTTATAAAAATAATGGACATACATAATCTTAAAAAGACTACAAAGCTTGTACAGGAAAACAGCAATCCTTGGATCCATCTGCCCTACTTCAAGTTTGCTATCCAGAGGCAACCTTTTTCTACTTCTAGTCATTTCTTTTGCTATTTACCTTTTTATTTCCAAATAACAGTCTTATACTGTTATTTCTTGATTTATCAAGCTTAGATAATATTTTGTTAAATAAAAAATCAGCATATACTGTGTTATGGATTTTATAGTTTACTCACACCTGAGCCAAGTAGCTTGGTAATGACTTCAGCCCTGAATACGATTATATTTCTCATACAGACCTTTTACTTCTAATACAGTTAATAATTGCTACTATTAGGTTATTTTTGTCATTTACCTGCTTAGTTTTCTTGGTTACTCTTACTGATTCCCACTCCCCGCCCCCCCACCTCCAAATTTAAACAGAATTGCAAGAGAATGCTAAAAGATGAGATATGAAAGGTCAGCAGGGACTATACTAAAAAAGTCTTGTATGCTGTGCAGGAGATTTTTGAGTTTTCCTGTAAGCCCTGAGGAAAAATGAAAAAGATTTAAGCAGGAAGTAATTTGGTTAAATTTGATTTTGAAAAAGATTGCCCTACTGGAGAAGGGATAGTAGGCAGGTAAGACTGGAAATAGAGAAGTTAAGATCATTGCCACAATCCAGAGAACGGATCTATGTCAGAAAAGAGGGAAAAGGATGAAAGAAACTTGATGACTGTCTAGATTTGTGGATGTGGTAAAGGGATGAAACATTTCAGGTAGATTAGAAAATGGTGGAATGAGAATGAATATGAAAAACCACTCTAAGCTTAGGTTAATTCCATGTTTAGTTAGCCAAGAATATGCAATGGAAGGGAAGGTGAGGGCAAGAGAAGATACAGCCCATCTCACCAAAGGATCTGTTGTCCCCATTCCCCTGTCACAGTAATTACTGTCACTGAATTATATACTTGAAAGTGGTTAAAATGGGAAATTTTAGCTTGTATATATGTTATGAGAATAAGAAAAAATACATAGGACTGTACAATACAAAGAATGAACCCAATGTCAACTATAGACTATAGTTAATAATATAATTATAATAATACTGTTTTAGCAGGTGTGAGAAAGTCACCACACTAACGCAAAATGTTAATTGGGAAAACTCTGCATGTGAGAGGGGAGCCTGTGGGAACTCTGTACTTCCTGCATGATTTTTCTGTAAATCTACTGCTGCTCTAAAGAAAAACAAAACAAAACAAAACAAAACAAAACAAAAAAAAGTTCAAGTCTGCATGCAGATTATATATTCACACTACCTCTGACTTTTCTTTTTACCACGACATGTAATATGCCAAGACCAAAGAAAATCAGCATCTTTGAATAATCTTTTGCTGAAGAACACTAAAATAAAATGTTGGTTTTTGGACCAGAGTTGGCCTGATCTCTACAAACTTTTCACCAAGCTATTGGAACTACTGAGGTTTGTAGTCAATGAAAATTGGCAAGTGAAAAGATAAAAAAAACGTCATCAAAGGAGTAAGGAACGCTCTGTGAATAAATGACTTTCTTAAAGCTACAGAGGTCTGAAGCCAATTTGTTTTGGACTGACCACTTTCTAGAAACTTCCCATTAAATGCAGAAAGACAAGAAGCATATACCATCCACCTTTTGAAGAAACCAAATCTGAACTGCAGCCTGTTGTATTTTTCTTTAATTGATGCACTTGATTTTTTGTAGAGTGGTTTTAGGTTTAAAGAAAAATTGAACAGAATGTTCCCACCTGCGGAGAACATATACTTTCCCCCACACTACCGTATGCACACAGTTTCTGCTGCTATTAGCATCTTCCATTACTGTGGTGCATTTGCTACAATTGATGAACCATTATGGTTACAGTCTTATTAACCAAAGTCCACAGTGCACATTACGGTTCACCCTAAAAATTCCCTGCGCGCCACATATTCATCCTTCCCTCCCTCCTCTTTGAACCCCTGACAGCCACTGATCTTTTTATTGTCTCTAGTTTTGCTTTTTCCAGAATGCCAAATAGTTGGAATCATACAGTATATGGCCTTTTCAGACTGGCTTCTTTCACTTAACAATATGCATTTAAGGTTCCTCCGTGACTTTTCGTGTCTTCATAGCTCATTCCTTTTTATCATTGAATAATATTCCATGGTATGGATGTGCCACAGTTTCTTTATTCTTTCACTTATTGAAGGACATCTTCGTCACTTCCAGTTTTTGGCAATCAAGAACAAAGCTGCTCTAAAAATTTGTGTGCAGGTGTTTGTGAATTTAAGTCTTAGCCTGTTATGTTTGCTCTCAGCTTTCATCCATCCTGTCACTAATCCATTTATTAAGTATCTCCTGTGTGCCAGACATTGTGCTAAATGTTGGAGACATACTAGTAAAAAAGAGATGGAGATCCTGTTGTCATGTAGCTTTTAGTATAGGAGCAGAGATCTCAGAAATCAAGCGAGCCTGTAAATAAACAAGGTAGTTACAAATCGTAAGTGCTGCGGAGGAAACCAATAGGGTGCTGAGATAGGAAATAATGGGTTGGGTATGCAGGAGCATTCCTAGGTGATGAGGGAGAGTCCCTGAGGGGGTCCGTTAAGTTGTAATGTAAAGTCTAGAGAAGGAGCACAGGTACCTTGGGCAGAGGACTTATGTGAGAGGTACCCCCTGAGCTAGGAAAGACCTTGCCATCCACTGGGAACAGAAAGGAGGCAGAAGGGCTGCTGTATATTGAATTAGGACAGGGCCTGAAGGTGTTGGCATGAGATGAAGCTGGAGGAGGTGGGAGCAATCACACATGGTAAAGAATTCATGTTCTGTGGAGTTGCAGAGTTTGAAAATGGGAAGTATCGTACGTTTACGTTCATGTTAGGTAGCTGTGCTTTGGCCTCTGTAGAAACATATAAACCAGTCCCTATTGCTCCATTCTTTCCCTTCTGTGGTGAGATTTTCTGGAAGGACTAGGCTTCAGACAAGTCTATGGCATGGTGTTCTAGAACATTTTATGAATGGTGTTTCCTGAAGTTGGCCAATGGGGATGTGGTGACTTCAGGTCATCTCAAAATTAGGCCATCCTATAAAGAAGCCATTTTGTATCTAACTCGGTTCATATGGGGCCTGAGACTATACTGCCTTGGATTAAATTAGTTTCTATGGTTACAACTGTTACAACAGTTACAACTGTTGTTTCCAATAAAAATATTTAGTTAGGTCTTACATGACTCATTTGCCCTGACTGAACCATGTTTAAATAAGTTCATTTCACTGGCTACCAGATAATTCCTCTTTATCTTAAAAGGTCACATAATGATTACAGTTCTTATTAAAACAAAACCAACCAAAATGTCCAAAACAACCACAAAAACCGGTCTCCAACTCTACCATTAATGTTTCATATTGTTCAAATGAAGAAGTGTATCTTTGACAGCTTATTCCAGAAGTTACCCACACTGGTGTATATTAATTTTGCAGATTTTAAGCTGGTTGGATGAAAATGATTTAGAGGGGAGGCTAAGAGGCCTTTTCTCTTAGCATCTTTCCCATTTAAAAAGACTTCAATTGCAGCTTCGACAGGCAGAGCAGAGTTTGAAGAAATTGCACATATGTGACTGACAGGTTGTTCATGGGTTCCGTGGGTCCACACTTCCCAGTGAAGGGCGTTTGTCCTGCTCAGAGCCACCTGCTCAGAATCAGCCATAGATGTGCATAATAATAATAAACACTTAATGAGCCCTTACTGTGTACAAAATAAGTTCTAAGTTCTTTTCATGAATTATTTCATTTAATCCTCATGACAACTCTATGAAATTAACCCCTTTTAATAGAGGAGAAATAATTTACCCAAGGTAAATGGCAGAGCGGAGTGGGTGGTGGGATTTGACCAGGCAGTGAGTCAGATCAAGGAGCACTTTCACCTTCTACACCACATGACTCCCCACGCTGCTTCCCTTAGCTTTGGATGACTGGGTGAGTGCCTGAGCCTAGGGAGGCGAGTCCGTAGCCTGGCCAGCTGTCGATAAACAGCTGGGCCAGAATTGGGACAGTAATTATTAACTAGGTCAAACAGGTTTCCTCTCCTAAATTTGAGCTGAGGAATATATACAGAGAAAAATAGAAGGGAAGGCAGAAACCAAAAAGTCGTAAGATGAGAACTCAGGTAAACTGAGGCTGTAAATGTGTAGAGGACTAGAGGGGTTGGGAATGAACCAATGCGGCGATCAGCCAAAAGTAATAGCAAGCAGAGGTAGGGAAGAGGACAGAGGAGAGGACAAAGGGGATCCTCATGTGAGGAGAGAGCTTAAGGTGACTGAGAACTTCAGTGAACTACAATGAGACCACGTCTATTTCGCACACCCCCATGCTCCCTGACACCCAAAGGATGGTCCACAAACGCTGCTATGTTGTGCATAGAGTGAAGAAGATTCATGAGAATCATAAGAGGCTGGTCCTGATAATGGCCTCACACTCGAGGGCAAGTCAAGAATTCTTGCTGCTGGGGAGCTAACAAGACTGCTCAGCCCCTAGAGACACATGACTTTCAGGGAAGGTTTTCCTCTGTTCTACAACTCCAGTTTTTTCTCATGAGATTTCCTTCTCCTTTATTGCCAAAACCATGTTTCCATTTCTTGAGGTTGCTTAAAGCTACATTTTTTTTTTTTTTTTTTGGTGATAAGAACAACTCAACAACTAAGAACAACATTTATTTATGTGAAAAGAGGAAACATTTTTTCTAAATCTCCTTCAAATTTTCCTTTTCCCTTCACTAGGGATAGAAATAAAAACATTCAATTCTACCCAAGAGTGATATTTAAAATTCAGAGCATGTCAGGCTAAGTTTCATAGATTTTCAAAAGTATTAAGCATTACAAATTTCAAATTACCTTCCAATGGTAAAAGATGATTTGTTTTCTTTCTGTTTTAAAAATTCAAGGTGGATCATGAATTTGCATGAATAATCTGAATAATGACTTTCCGTTTATTAGAATAATTGCACAAATCTGTCACACATACTCTCCTTCACTGACAATTTCGTGCCTCAAGAATGGAGCTCAAGGCGAGTTGTACAGGAAATGTTTACATCTGCTGATTTGTTAACTGGTAGCCTGGCTTGAAAGTGAATTTAAAGAACTTACTGAGCAGCACATGTAGAATGTTTCATGGAGAGAATAAGATTTGGATTCAATCGTCCTGAATTCTAGTCCCAGTTTTGTCACTTTTCTGTCAGTAATCTCAAGTGAGTTACTTAACTCCTCTGAGTTTCCTTTTTCTCATCTGTATCTGGGGGATATAACAGTAAATTCAGTAATAACTATTTAACAGGACTATTGTGAGATTTTGATGGCAAATCTCACAATATATAAATCTCACAGTAATATATATGGGAAATCCCTCAATATATTTGATGGGAAATCTCAAAATATGTGACAGCACTGATATAATGATTATTTTAGATTTCCCCTTTGCATTGATTATTGGCTACAAATAGTTTCAATTTTTGCTTTATTAATATTTGTTATGCATTACTTTACTTATTCGCTGGATAACTTGGTGCAAATCATTTACTATCCTCGTCATTGTTCTTAAGACAAAGATCAAAATCTTTAACATGGCTTGTCTCTTTACAAGACCAATTCCTTCCCATGCTCTTAAAGTTCAAGACACACTGGCCTTCTGTCAGGTTATAAGGAAGCCATCTTCCTCTCTGCTCTAGGGCCTTGCTTATGTTGTTTTCTCTGCTTGAAATGCTCCCCCAACTCTGAATCTGCTCCACTCCCTGTTTCCCCTAGCTAATGCTTCTGGATCTCAGTCCAACTGTCACATACCAGTTATGTGACATTAGCTCAGGTCCACCTGTTATGGGATCTTCTACCATCTTGCACTTCTTTTCCTTGGACTTTTTATAGATAGTGACTGCATAATTTTCTGTGAGGCAATTGTATTGTCTTCCTGAAAGCAGGGACCATGTGTGTTACTTCTACTGGGAATTCAACACATAGCTTAGTGCCTGGCATATAGCAGACACTTAACAAATATTTGTTGATTGAATGAAGGGAAAAATAACTTCAATACAATCAATAAGACCCATAATGCAAAGTATGCATATTGAATATTTAATAAAAATTTACTTTACTCATCACCTGAGGACTGGGCTATTTGTTACATAAGAATTGGCTTTGTCTACAAGTATATGTAATTTAAAAGATAATATAAAATAGTTGAAAATTGGTACCTGAGAAAATATAACTATAAAGGCAAAGCCAGGCATAAAGCTCAAATAAATATTTAGTTAGAATCCTGTGCAGTTAATAAAATTGAGCTATAAATGTGACTCTAAGCTTTTGGAGGCCAAAACAAAAATGAAAATATGATCAATTATGATGGTCATTGACCTGGGGGAAATCAATCCAATCCTCGGGGGGGGGGGGGGGAAAAAAACTGTTCATAGCACATTTTTGTCTGAAATAAATTTCTTAAAGGGATAGAACTTATTGTTTCCATGGCTCTGTGAGCAGGATGGCAGCTTATAAAACCTGCAGCATTAGAAGGCCAGAGATTCTGCTTCCAGATTGTTCTCCTTCCCCTGCCTTTCCCATCCTCTGCCCTCCTCTCCACTCACCTCTGTCTCATTACAAACAAAAAATAAACTTTAAGCCTGTCTTCCCAGAACTGGGATGATGGTGGGGGAATGTCTAAGTCTGGCAGGTCTTAATCCAGTGATGAGGTGAAACAGACATACTGTACTTCAGCGGAATCTGCACTTAGCAGCTAGGTGACCTGGAGTAAGTCATTTAATCTCCCTGAGGCCCTGCTTTCTTGTCCTCAGGGGGCTGATGATGCCTCCTCCAAAGGATAGCTGAGAAGATGAATAACACCTGGGCTTGTTTCTGGCAGAGCCCATGTTTCATAAATATTTCTCTCTCATACATTTCTTCCTCCCTTTCAGAATGGATATAAGGATCAACAGAGATATTCTTGAAAAAGTCTTGTGTGTGTGTGTGTATTCCAGAGACTGAGGGAGAGGAGAGGCCCACTCCACTAGATCAACAAACAGAACGGGAAGAATTGGAAATATCTGTTTACTAATTATTTCCTTCTCCCAAATTTTATGTTTAATGATTTGTTTTACCTGAAGCAAGAAAATATGGCCTCTAATCTTTTCACCTACTAACCATATGTCATTAAAATGTGTATATAATTTAAAAATAAATCCTTCTTTTAGCAAATTAAAAGACAATTCATCAGTGATTCACACAAGCAAAAACAAAACAGGAAGTTACAGAACCAGCTGTGCTTAAGGCCAAGCATCAAGAATGACTTAACAATTGAGCTTATGTTGGCATTTGCCAAGTTTACCACCTTTATATATTGACAGACTGGGCTCCTCTTTAGCTGAACTTAATCACTGCCAGAGATTTTTTCTTTCTGTAAAATTCTCAGAATTTTATTAATTTCTTGTGCCAAATTTTTGCATTAACATAAAGACAAAACTCCACCTGGACTATAAAGTCTATGATTTCTAACTAAGTTCTTTCCAACTCATTCAAACCAGATTTTTCTATTTGGAAAGGTCATGAGGAATGTGTAGTTTCTTTAAGAGCTACATGGTGATTTCTGCAAAAATCTTGGGTGTGACAAAGTAGAGTGGTTACCGGCATAGTCAAAAGAAGAACATGATTATTTGTACAGTAATTTCCCCCATTTTTTTCCTCTTGAAAGAAAATATCCTGGTAACATACCATATCTAAAATTGGATATTCTGTATGTGTCTCATTATGGTTTTGTGGACAAAGGAACTAAAAACAATGGTAGTTTAAAAATAAAATGGCTTTGTTTCCTCTGGCAGTGTCAGAAATGTATACTCTTCAGAAAAAAAAAAAGGGTACTAATTGTGTAGTTGTAATATACTAGCAAAAATCTAGCATTGAGTAGTATGAATGGTAAAAGAATGGAATTATACAGAGAAATACAGGGTATTTATCTCTGTTAAGAATATTTAGATTTAGTAGACCATGGGCATTAAATTAGGAAGATTTTAATGACCAATATCCATCCAGAAGTGATATTGCTTGGCCGTTGAATCACTTTGTTTTGAACATCTGGCATTTCTCTTGATTTAGCAATTTTCTATCTTTAAAATTTTGGGCTTGGAATAGTAACCCCAAAGGCGGCCATGGAAGGCAGTCTTTTGTGGCCTGTGAAACTGTATTGCTCAATATTGCATTGGGGCTGGCAAGCAAACATTTCCAGCACTGTGATACTAAGGCTGTTCACTTCAATAAAGTGAAGATGAACGTGTCATCTACTTCTCATTGAATATTATTATGTTAGGTGCTACTCCACCTACGTTATCTCATTTAACTCCCATGATGATTCACTAGTTGGTATTATTATTATCCCCATTTTACAGAAAAGGAACTGAAGTCCAGAAAGTTTAAGTGACAGCCTGTGTATATCATGGAGCACACATTCCAATATAGATATTATGTTTGGCTGAGGATTCTTTCCTCTAAATTGCCACATATTGCGCCTCAAATATCTAGTAGTTAGTTACCTACTTATCAGCAGTACAAAGAATGCAGACTGATTTATAGTCCTAGCTCTCCAGCTAGTTTCCTATGTGACCTTAAACATGTTAAGTCTTTGTTCGTAGGCCTTGTTTTTCTTATCAGTCAAATATAGAGAGTTGAACGAGTTTTTTGTTTTTTTTTTTTTTTGAGCAATTTTATTGAGACATATTCACATCCCATGCAATCAATCTAAAATGTATATTCAGTGGCTTTTGGTATAATCACAGAGTTGTGCATTCATCACAACAATCAATATTAGAGCATTTTCATAACTCCAAAAAGAAACCCCTTCTACCCTGAGCAATATTCCTTTTATTATTTTATTTTTGTTTTTTTTTTTTTTTTACCGGGAGGTACCGGGGATCGAACCCTGGTCTCTCCATATGGTAGACGGATGCCGAACCTTTTGAGCCACATCCGTTTCCCTATTATTTTATTTTTATATCAATGTTACAAGTTACTCCATTAACATAAGATACTAAGTACAATGACAATAAATCTGCTTTGGTCAGTGGTTACACTCCCCCCTTATGTTTCTTCATTCCTCAATCTTTGAGGGGTTTGGGATGATGTCCACTCTGACTGCTTCAGGCTGAGAGGCAACGTAGATATTGTGGGGCAGAGGAAAGGAATTGTTTTGCTTATTGAGATGCTCCTTGTTTTGGGGATGGGACTTGTCCATCATCATCGTTTTGTTAGTTGTCCAGGGCAAGCCTGAAGAATTGCAGAGGAAGAGTTGACCGCAACTATATATCACCCCACTATCAACACCCTGGGCTAATGAAAGAATTTCCTTATATTTGTATTCTTTTTTTTTTTTTTTTTTTAAGATTTTATTTATTTATTCATTTATCCCCCCCCCTGCTGCTCGTGCTCGCTGGGTCAGCCAACCACGCCGCGTGGGCGGGCCTGCCCCCACCAGGAGGCCCGGGGAACCGAACCCGGGGCCTCCCATATGGTAAACGGGAGCCCCACTGATTGAGCCACAGCCGCTTCCCTCTTGTTTTTTTTTTTTTTTTTTTTTTTAAGATTTTATTTATTTATTCATTTATCCCCCCCTTGCTGCTTATGCTCACTGGGTCAGCTAACCACGCTGTGCGGGCGGGCTTGCCTTCACCAGGAGGCCCCTGGAACCGAACCCAGGGCCTCCCATATGGTAAACGGGAGCCCTACTGATTGAGCCACAGCCGCTTCCCGCTTCCCTATATTTGTATTCTTAACCACAACCCTCAGCCTCCCCAGAGTTCACTGTGTTATACAGTCCCCTGTTTCATATGCTTTTTACCCATTTATATTTTCTGTTTAGAAAAGTGTCTATTCAATCTTTTGTCGGTTTTTAAATTGATTTGTCTTTTCATTATTGAGTTGTAGGATTACTTTATATATGCTGGATATTAGAATATTATTAAATATATGGTTTCCAAATATTTTCTCCCCGTTGAGTAGGATGTCTTTTCAATTTCTTAACAAGCTCCTTTGAAGCACAAAAGCTGTTAATTTTGAGGAGGCCCCATTTATCTATTTTTTTCTTTTACTCACACTTTGGGTGTATAGTTTATGAAACCATTGCCTACCAAAAGTCTCATAGATGCTTCCCTATATTACTTTCTAGGAGTTATATGGTTCTGGCTCTTATATTTAGGTCTTTGATCCATCTTTAATTAATTTTTGTATAGGGAGTAAGATAGAGGTCTTCTCATTCTTTTGGATATGATATTCAGTTCTCCCAGCACCATTTGTTGAAGAGTCTATTCTGTCCCAGTTGAGTGGACTTGGCGACTTTGCCAAATATCAGTTGGCCATAAATGTGCAGGTCTATTTCTGAACTCTTAATTTAGTTCAATTGGTCAATATGTCAATCTTTGTGCCAATACTATGCAGTTTTAACCACTGCAGCTTTGTAATATGCTTTAAAGTCAGGTAGTGTGAGTCCTCCAACTTCATTCTTCTTTTTTTTTTTTTTTTTTTTTTTTAGGGATGGCAAACGATTTTTATAGACCAAAAAAAAGAAGTTAGTTTAACTCCTATTGATTAGACAGGAGTTTGTCCGTCTTAAAGGGGCATGTTTAGAGCAGATGTCTTTTATTTTGTATTGGGTCAAATGTAATGAACTAGGGGCTTGATTGGCCATCTGGCTTCTCTATGTTGGTGGGGATTTTAAATTTCAAAAGATATCGACTTCCGGGAAGATGGCGGACTAGTAAGACACAGGAATCTCTTCTCCAGAAAAATAGCTAGAGGACAAGCTGAAACAGCCCCCAAAAAGATCTTCTAGGGTTTAGGTCAGCAGGTGAAGGCTGCATACCACCCAGAGGAGTGAGGGACAGAAGAGGGAAATCGTGACTACAGAACTGTGAGTTGCAAGTAGCAGCCTCTGCTACTGCCGGCACCCTCCCTGACACTTCAGAATTCTCGACACTCTTCAGAATTCTCGGGCCTCTGGGCCTGCGACCACAGACAAAGGGGGCTTCAGGCATCTGCCACTCCCGGAAAGGGGAGAGAGAGGGACATAGCCTTAGGCTGACTCAGGTTCTGACCTGAAATTTGGGCTGCAGAGCCCCACGGACCCTTCCACAGGGCGGTTTGCCCTGGGAGCCCGGAAAGGACTGGAGAAATCCGATCCTCGCAACCTCCCTCTCTTCTAGCCTGGACTAATTGTTGAGGACACCATGGGGAGAGGGGAGAGAGAGCCTGGGGCTGACCCTGCTTTGGACTCCAAGGTTTGGTCTGCCCTGTCCCAAGAGCCCTTCCAGGCTGGGTGGGGCTGCACCATTGTTTGCCTTGGAGCCTGCAAGGGGCTAAAGATATACAAACCTCCCAATCTCCTCCTCTACTAACAGGGACTGATTGTTGAGGATTCAGAAGGGAGTGGAAATATTTCCTAGCTGGAAAAAGGGGGGTGCTACGAGAGAAGTCTGGAGAACTGTCTCAGAAAGTTTGAATCACAGGGCTCTTAGCCCCCAGACAGGAAGCTCCATCACATTGATCTGGTCTGTGTCACAACAAATAACGCTCTGATCAGGCATTGAATTGAGAGCTGCCAACAAGCGCCATCTCCTGGCAGACCAGGGAAGTACACATAAGAAAATTAATAAGTAAGAGAGTCTTTTCCTGGCCTCTATAGCCTCCCTGCCCAAGACCCTAGGAAACGACTCTACAACCAATTACTGGGTCCAGTGCCCAGTTTTGAGCAACCAGCAGAACAATCCTAACAATCAAGGTTGAGCCAAAAATCAAAGAGCGGTGGTAACTCACAGCCTCCTGCCACTAAAACCCCATAAAAGAGAAGGAGATAGAGCATCTAAGTAAAATACAAACTAACCAGATGCCTAAGCACCAACAAAAAATTACGGGCCATACTAAGAAAATAGAAGACATGGCCCAAGAAAAGGAATACAGCAAAGTCCCAGAAGAGATGCAGAATTTGAGAGAACTAATCAGTGAGATGAGCACACATTTCCAAAATCAAATTAATGAGATGAAAGAGAATATAGTTAAAGAGATCAGTGACATCAAGAAGTCATTGCGCGAACATAAAGAAGAATTTGAAATCATGAACAGAAAAGTAACGGAGTTCATGGGAATGAAAGACACAATAGGTGAAGTAAAAAATACATTTGAAGCATACAACAGCAGACTCAAAATGATAGGAGAAAGAATAAGTGACACTGAAGACAGAGCAGCTAAAATTGAAGAGAAAAAAGAACAGAGAGTGAAAAGAATGGAAAAAATTGAGCAGGGGCTCAGAGAGTTGAAAGACAACACAAAACGCAAGAACATACGTGTCATTGGAGTTCCAGAAGGAGAAGAGAAAGGAAAAGGGCAGAAAGAGTATTTGAGGAAATAATAGCTGAAAATTTCCCAACTCTCACGAAAGAAATGAACTTTCATGTCCAAGAAGCACACTGTACCCCAATAAGAATAAATCCAAATAGACCTATGCCAAGACACATATTATTCAGAATGTCAAATGTAAAAGATAAAGAGAAAATGCTCAGAGCAGCAAGAGAGAAGCAAACAATCACGTACAAAGGACGTCCAGTAAGACTTTGTGCAGATTTCTCTTCAGAAACCATGGAGGCGAGAAGACACTGGTATGATACAATTAGGAAACTGAAAGAGAAAAACTGCCAGCTGAGAATTCTTTACCCAGCAAAACTGTCCTTCAAATATGAAGGTGAATATAAAGTATTCACAAACAAACAGAAACTAAGAGAGTTTGCAAAAAAGAATCCACCTTTGCAGGAAGTATTAAAGGAAGCCTTAGAACCTAAAAGAAAAAGACAGGAGAGAGGGGCTTGGAGGAGAGTATAGAAGAAAGAAAAGCAGAAAGGATAACCAAAAGAGTAAAAAGAAAGACAAAAATAAGATGACATATGAAAACTAAAGAATAAAATGGGGGAAATAAATAGTGCATTTTCAGTAATATCATTGAATGTGAATGGATTAAATTCCCCAATCAAAATATACAGGCTGACAGAATGGATAAAAAAACATGAGCCATCCATATGCTGCTTACAAGAAACTCATCTCAGACACAAGGATACAAGCCGGCTGAAAGTAAAAGGTTGGAAAAAGATACTCCATGCGAATAGTAAACAGAAAAGAGCAGGGGTAGCTATACTAATATCAGACAAAACAGACTTCAAATGCAAAAAAGTGATAAGAGATGCGGAAGGCCATTATATATTAATAAAAGGGACGATCCTCCAGGAAGATATAACAGTCATAAATATCTACGCACCTAACTAGGGTGCCCCAAAATATATGAAACAAACTCTGGCAAAACTGAAGGGAGAAATAGACATTTCTACAATAATCGTCGGGGGCTTCAACACCCCTCTCACATCATTAGATAGAACAACTAGACAGAAGATCAACAAGGAAACAGAGAACTTGAACAATATGATAAACAAGTTACACCTAACAGACATATACAGAACACTGCATCCAAACTCAGCGGGTTATACATTCTTCTCAAGTGCCCATGGATCTTTCTCCAGGATAGACCACATGTTACGTCACAATACAGCTCTCAATAAATATAAAAAGATTGAAATTATACAAAGCACCTTCTCAGATCATAATGGAATGAAACTAGAAATCAATAACAGACAGGAAAAAAGGAAATTTGCAAATGTGTGGAGACTGAACAACACAATCCTAAATAGTCAGTGGGTCAAAGAAGAAATTGCAAGTGAAATCAGTAAATATATTGAGACAAATGAAAACGAGAACACAACATATCAAAACTTATGGGATACAGCAAAGTCAGTCTTGAGAGGGAAATTTATAGCCCTAAATGCCTATATTAAGAAACAAGAAAGAGCTAAACTCAAAGATTTAACTGAACAACTTGAGAAACTAGAGAAAGAACAGCAAACCAATCCCAAAGCAAGCAGAAGGAAAGAAATAATAAAGATTAGAGCGGAAATAAATGAAAATGAGAACAAAAAAGCAATAGAGAAAATCAACAAAACCAAAAGCTGGTTCTTTGAGAAGATCAATAAAATTGACAAACCCCTCGCTAGACTAACAAAGAAAAAAAGAGAGAAGATGCAAATAAATACAATCAGAAATGAAAGGGGGGAGATTACAAATGACCTCACAGAAATAAAAAGAATCATAAGAGGATATTATGAGAAACTCTATGCCAACAAACTAGACAACCTGGATGAAATGGACAAATTTCTAGAAACTCATAACCAACCTACAGTGACACAACAAGAAATACAAGAACTTAAAAAACCAATCACAATTAAGGAGATTGAATCCGTCATCAAAAATCTCCCAGCAAAGAAAAGTCCAGGACCAGATGGCTTCACAGGTGAGTTCTACCAAGCATTTCTAAAAGAATTAACACCAATCCTGTTTAAACTCTTCCAAAAAATTGAAGAGGAGGGAAAATTACCCAACACATTTTATGAAGCCAACATCACCCTAATACCAAAGCCAGATAAAGATTCCACAAGAAAAGAAATTTACAGACCAATCTCTATCATGAACATAGATGCAAAAATTCTCAACAAAGTACTTGCAAATCGAATCCAACAGCATATCAAAAGACTTATACATCACGACCAAGTGGGATTTATTCCTGGTATGCAAGGCTGGTTCAACATAAGAAAATCAATCAATGTAATACGCCACATTAACAAGTTGAAGGAAAAAAACCACATGATCATCTCAATAGATGCAGAAAAGGCATTCGACAAAATCCAACATCCTTTTTTGATAAAAATACTTCAAAAGATAGGAATAAAAGGAAAATTCCTCAATATGGTAAAAGGCATATATGAAAAACCCACAGCCAACATCATACTCAATGGGGAAAGGTTGAAAGCTTTCCCCCTAAGATCAGGAACAAGACAAGGATGCCCACTGTCACCATTGTTATTCAACATTGTACTAGAAGTTCTAGCTAGGGCAATTAGACAAGACAAAAAAATTAAAGGCATCCAAATAGGAAAAGAGGAAGTAAAACTCTCACTGTTTGCAGATGACATGATCCTGTATTTAGAAAATCCTGAAGCATCCACAACAAAGCTACTTGAACTAATAAATGAGTTCAGCAAAGTGGCAGGATATAAGATCAACACGCAAAAATCAGTAATGTTTTTGTACACTAGTACTGAACAATCTGAGGAGGAAATCAGGAAGAAAATTCCATTTTCAATAGCAACAAAAAGACTCAAATACCTAGGAGTTAATTTAACCAAGGAAGTACAGGACCTATATGCAGAAAACTACAAAACAATGCTAAAAGAAATTTAAAAAGACCTAAACAAATGGAAAGACATTCCGTATTCATGGATTGGAAGAATAAATATCGTGAAGATGTCAATCTTGCCCAAACTGATTTATAGATTCAATGCAATACCAATCAAAATCCCAACAGCTTACTTTACAGAATTAGAGAAGGCAATTACCAAATTCATCTGGAAGGGTAAGTGCACCCAAATAGCCAAAAACATTCTAAAAAAGAAAAGCAATGTGGGAGGAATTTCACTGCCTGACCTTGAAACATATTACAAAGCTACAGTGGTCAAAACAGCATGGTACTGGCATAAATATAGACATATCGATCACTGGAATAGAATTGAGAATCCAGAAATAAACCCTCACCTATACAGTCAACTGGTTTTTGACAAACCTACCAAGCCCACGCTGATGGGAAAAAACAGTCTCTTCAACAAATGGTGTTGGGAGAACTGGATATCTATAACCAAAAGAATGAAAGAGGACCCCTATCTCACCCCCTATACAAGAATCAACTCAAAATGGATCAAAGATCTAAATATAAAAGCCAGGACCATAAAACTACTAGAAGACAATGTAGGGAAACATCTTCAAGACCTTGTAGTAGGTGGTGGTTTCTTGGACTTCACACCCAAAGCACGTGCAACAAAAGAAAAAGTAGATAAATGGGACCTCCTCAAAATTAAACACTTTTGCACCTCACAGGACTTTGTCAGAAGGGTGAAAAGGCAGCCGACTCAATGGGAAAAAATATTTGGAAATCACATATCTGATAAGTGTTTAATATCCAGGATATATAAAGAGATGTTACAGCTCAACAATAAAAAGACAAATGACCCAATTAAAAAATGGGCCAAAGACTTGAATAGACATTTCTCTGTCCTGTCCCGTGGGACGATCAACCTGGGGCGCCGACTCCTGAGAGGGAAGAATGGTATGGGACAAGAGACACGAAGAATGACAGCAAGACAGGGATTCTGATCAAGCTGCCTCATTCTTCTTTTTCAAGATGTTTTTGGCTATTTGAGGCCTCTTACTCTTCCAAATAAATTTGATAATTGGCTTTTCAATTTCTGCAAAAAAAAAAATGCTGTTAGAATTTTTATTGGGATTGCATTGAATCTGTAAATCAGTTTGTGTAGAATTGACATATTAATGATATTTGGTCTTCCGAACTATGAACATGGAATGTTCTTCAATTTATTTAGGTCTTATTTGATTTCCTTTAGCAATGTTGGGTAATTGTCTTTCTACACATCCTTTACATTCTTATTTAAAATTTTTCCTAGATATTTGATTATTTTAGTTTTTATTATAAATGGGATTTTTTCATTTTCTCCTCAGATTGCTCATTCCTAATGTAGAGAAACACTACTGAGTTTTGCATGGTGATCTTATTTCCTACCACTTTGCTGAACTTATTCAGTAGCTCTATTAGCTTTTTTGTAGATTTTCATGACTTTCTATATAGAGGATCATGTCATCTGCAAATAATGAAAGTTTTATTTCTTCCTTCCCAATTTGGGAAGAGTAGTGACAGTGGGAATCCTTGTCTTCTTCTGGAAATTAGAGAAGAAGATTTTAGCCTTTCACCATTGAGTATGATGTTAGCTGTGGGTTTTTCATATATGCCCTTTATCATGTTGAGGAAGTTTCCTTCTTTTTTTCCTTTCTTTTTTTTTTTTTTATTAAAGAAAGGCAAACTGCCACATGCAGCCCTCATTTGGATGTGTCTGGAATCTTGGAAGCTTGACTACCCTACGTTCTCCTACAAATGGACCTTGAGAGCTTGTTTGGAGGTTCTAGCAGGGGAGCGCAGCTACTCCTATACCCTTGATGGAAGAACGGTCCTCCTCTAGTGGGGAAGGTCGTCCTCTTCCACCCAGCGCACAGCTTCTGGAGGGACGCACGTGGAGCTGAGAGGGAGAAAGGGGACACCCGCCTAGCCAGCCAGATCAGCCGAATCAACCCTGGCGATCAGTGGGGTGACAGATGGCAGCCAGATCGCCCTCACATCCAGGAAGTTTCCTTCTATTCCTATCTTTTGAAGTGTTTTTATCAAGAAAGGATGCTGAATTTTGTTGAATGCCCGTTCTGCATTAATAGAGATGATTATGTAATTTTTCTCCTTTGATCTGTTAATGCGGTGTATTACCAAAATTGATTTTCTTATGTTGAACCATCTTTGCATACCTGGGATAAAACCCACTTGATCATGGTGTATAATTCAATCAAGGTGTTGGATTCTATTTGCAAGTATTTTGTTGAGGATTTTTGCATCTAAGCTCATTAGAGAGATTGGTCTGTAAATTTTTACCTGTAGCATTTTTATGTGGCTTTGGTATTAGGGTGATATTGATGTCATAGAATGAGTTAGGTATATTTCCCTCCTCTTCAGTTTTTTGGAAGAGTTTGAGAGGATTGGTGTTAGTTCTTTTCAGAATGATTGGTAGAATTCATCTGTGAACCATTTGGTCTCAGGATTTTTTTTTCTTTTTTTTTTTTTTTTTTTTTTTTTTTTTTGATGATTGATTGCATCTCATTACTTGTGATTGGTCTGTTGAGGTCTTCTATTTCTTCCTTCACCAATGTAGGTTGTTTGTGTGTTTCTAGAAATTCATCCATTTTATCTACATTGTCCAACTTGTTGGCATACACTTTTTCATAGTATCCTCTTTAGATCCTTTTTATTTCTGTGGGGTCAGTGGTGATATTCCCCCTCTCATTTCTGATTTTATTTATTTACATCTTCTCTGTTTCTTTGTTAGTCTAGCTAAGGGTTTGTCAATTTTATTAACCTCAAACAAAACAAAACAGCTTTTGGTTTTGTTAATTCTCTCTATTGGTTTTTAATAGTCAATTTCTTTTCATTCTGCTCTAATCTTTGTTATTTATTTCCTCTTGCTTGCTTTGGGATTAGTTTGCTATTCTTTTTTTAGTTCCATAAGTTTTGATTTCTCATTTTCATTTATTTCCCTTGAGATATTTACTGATTTCTTTTGCAATTTACTCTTTGATCCACTGATTGTTTAAGAGTGTATTGTTTAATTTCCATGTACTTATGAATTTTCCAGTTCTCTGCCCATTTCCAACTTCATCCTGTTGTGGTCAGAGAAAATGCTTTGTATAATTTCAATCTTTATAAGTTCATTGAGACTTTTTCTTTGACCTAACATGTGGTCTCTCCTGGAGAATGATCCATGAGCACTCAAGAAGGTATATCCTGGTGTTTTGGGGTGCAATGTTCCGTATATGCCCAATTAATTCTAGTTCCCTTAGCATATTATTCAAGATCTCTGTTTCTTTAATGATCCTCTGTTTAAATGTTTGGTCTACTGCTGAGAGTGGTATATTGAAGTCCTCTGCTGTGATTGTTGAGACGTCTATTTCTCCTCTCAGTTTTGCCAACAAATGCAGACTGCATTTAGATGGATCATATTTTTTAAAAATCCATTCTGCCAATCAGTGTCTCTTAATTGGGGAGTTTAATCCATTAACATTCAATGTTATTACTGTAAAGGCAGTACTTACTTCAGCCATTTTATCTTTAGACTTTTATATGTCATAACTTTTGTTTCTCTGTTTACCCTTTTAGTTATCCTTATTAAAAATTTTCCTTTCTGTACTCTCTCCGAACCTCTCTCTCCTGTCTTTTCCTTTCAACTTGCAGAACTCCCTTTAGTATTCCCAAAAGGCTGGACTCTCATTGATGAATTCTCTCAATTTCTGTTTTTCTGTGAATATTTTAATCTCTCTCTCATTTGTAAAGGACAGTTTTGCTGGATACAGTATTCTTGGCTGGCAGTTTTTCTGTTTCAGCACCTTAACTATGTCATACCACTGCCTTCTCAATTCCATGATTTCAGGTGAGAAATCACTTAGTCTTAGCAAGCATATCTTATGTGTGATGAATCTCTTTTCTCTTGCTGCTTTCAGGACTCTTTTTATCTTTGGCATTTGATACTCTGATTAGTATGTGTCTCACAGTAGATCTGTTAGGATTTATTCTGTTTGGAGTATGCTGCACTTCTAGGACAAGCACATCCATGTCCCTCATAAAAGTTGGAAAATTTCTGGCCATTATTTCCTCAAACACTTCTTCTGCCCCATTACCCTTCTTTTCTCCCTCTGGGACACCCATAATCCATATGTTTGTGCATTTTGTGCTGTCATTCATTTCCTTAAGTCCCTGCTCATTTTTTTTTTCAATTTTTTCTCTCTTTGTGATTTTGTATGATTTTGAGTGTCCTATCTTTAATTTGCCAATTCTTTCCTCTGTCTATTCAATTCTGTTTTTGTGTGATTCTAGTGTAGTTTTCATTAAAAAAAAATCAATTTTATTGATACATATTAATAAAACATGCAACCCATCCAAAGTGTATAATCAATGATTTGGATATAATCACATAGTTGTGTGCATTAATCACTTCAATCATTATTAGAACATTTTCTTTATTCCAATAATAATAATAAAAAACAAAAAACCTGACAAACATAAACAGCTCTATCCCTTAATAATCATCTCTCAATCTCTCTAAGCTCCCTCTATTAATTTCTTCATTTATGCCTTTAATTACCATAAGATCTGCTAGTTTTCTATGTATGTTTATACTTTCTTCTGTATGCTTACCCTGTGACTTCTTAATATCTTTTATTTCTTTCTTCATCTCCTTGAATTGATTTAGGAGATTTGTGTGGACATCTTTGATTAGTCATTCCAAATTATTTGTCTCCTCTGCCTTTTTAGTGTTTTCCTTTGACTGGGCCATATCTTCCTGTTTCTTAGTATTTTGTACTAAGAAATACAAAAAAATTTTGTAATTTTTTGCTAATGTCTAGCCATACGTTTATCTTTTTTTTTTTTTTTTTTTTTTTTTACCAGGAGGTCCTGGGGATCAAACCCAGGTCCCTCCATATGGAAGACAGATGCCCAACCATTTGAGCCACATCCACCCCCATCTGTTTATCTTTATGGGTTTTCTCGGTTGGTTAGTTTCTTTCTCTTGCCTAGGGTGTAATTTTTATTTGGCTTTGTGTTAAGGCTCTTCTTTGACACTTGGTTCCACTTATTCTAAATCTTTAGAATTGACTATGTTTAACTCAAAAAATAAATGAAAATAAGAAAAAAGAGAATATTAGGAAAAGAAAAAAAAAGAGGAAAAGGAAGAAAGGAAAAAAAGGAAAGAGAGAAAAGAAATAAAAAGATAGAAAAAAAAATGAGCCCCCTTCTCAGGCCACTGGCATCTGGCTAGGTTCCTCTTCACTGGTCACCTGTTCCTACTATCACCCCATGGCCTCACCACTCCCTGGGTGTCCAGAAGAGGGGAGAGTAAAAACCAGCAACTAGACTTCCCTCTCAGTTCACTTTTATCTGGTTAGGCCTTCCATGCTGGCTGCCCACTTTGATTGCCTGTTGTTACTGGGCACCCCTTTTGGATGCCTGTGCCATTTTCTTTGTGATCCCGTATGCCTGGCAAGCCTACCTGTCTTCCTGACTTTGGAGGAGGAGTTGCAGCCTACCACTGCCTACTTCATATCTTGGATCTCTGAACTAGTCAGTTTTTAAGATTCTCTTTATCACATCATCATCTTCTATGAGTCTATGAATTAACCTGAGTTGTTTGGGTCACCTTGATAATTTGAGAATAGCAGTGATTGTTGTGATTCACATCCCAGCACTATGGTCTATAGAAGAGGGTTGCTTCATAATATTGCAGTCCATGGTCATGTTGTAGAGAGTACCTTGGAATAAAAAATCTGGGCACAGTCTGAGAGAAGGTCAGAAAAGCTGGGTAGTAACTTGGTTTCCCACTTGTTGGCTATGTACACTCCGGGAGCCTATGTAGCATTTTGAAATTCAAATTCTCACCAAGACATACACTGTCCATCTCATACTCAGTGACTTGAGATTAAAAGAAACAACATGTGTGAAAGCCTTTGTACATGCCAGGGCATGCTTTATTGAAAGAAAATTGATAAACAGTGACAAAGAAAACAAGTAGTCACTGGAAAAGTAGTCACTGAAGCACATGTTATGGGTCTAGCACTGTGATGGAGAAGGAGCATGAAATTTTTAAGATCCTTCTTGATCCCTCCTCTGATTCTACTCTGTGACTGTTCCTCATAAGAGATGGCTAACTGGGTCATCATCAGGCATTCTAGATACTTCTTGGTTGTCTTATTTGCCATGTTGCTCTGTCATTTGTGCCTTGTCTGTTAGAGCCTGAGCTTCTTGAAAGGTTCTACCTTGTTTGTATTCACACCACCACCACTTCATTCTATGCCTGGCACAAAGTCAGTACTCAGAGAATGGTTGCTGGAGGACCACATGCCCTTGTGATCTACTTAGCCATATGACACAGAGTACTTTTAGATAATAACACCAATAGTTGTACTAAGGACACAACAACTACAATAATAGCTATTATTTTAATGACTGCTGCTTATTGAGAACAAAGCACTGAGGTAATGGAAGATCTCTAGCATACAACCACGCTTGAACAATAGTTCAAGTATATTTGATCCCAGTAATTTTCTTTTTGCAGGCTAAGTTTGGACCTGTGTATTGGAATGACAAATGTATGTTTTCAGCTTGGTAGAGCTTCTCAGCTCATAGTTCACTTCTGGCAGCATCTTCCATTTTAATCTTTATAACAGCGGTTTATAAAACAGTTTGTGAATTTTATCCGCACTTTTTCATATATTTTATAAAAATGCATGGAACAGAAAAATGAAAGCATAAGCATGCTGATTTTAATGGTACATAATTGGGTCTCATAAACTTAATTCAATTTAGAAAAAGATGGAAATCTTAAGGATGCCAAAAACTGAGACAATTTATTCTGAATTGGACATTTATTGATCTTAAACCATCAACTATGTTCCAATTATCAAAGCAAAGAACAAAATTATAGAGCCATTGCAAAACTCAATGGTCAAAGGTTATGCTAAAAATGAAATGTAATTAAGAATTTTATATTTTTATAGCATAGCGAACATGGGATCCCATTACATAATATGTAATAATTCTGTTCATTTTTTGCATATTTTAAATTTCTTCTCAGCAATGCAATATGTAAGAAAATTGCCGACTTCCTATGTCTTATTTAATTCTCCAAACAGTTCTTCAATATTGGCATAGTCTTAACCATTAGAGAGAAATTGAGGTTCTTGGATGTAAATTAACTTTCCAAAGCCACATGCTTAGTAAATGGCAAAGATAAAACATGATCCGACGTTAGTGTTTCTAATGTTCATTGTTTTTAAGAAGGGAAGAACTTATTATATTTGAGGAAATAGGACAAAGAGAAGATGCCAGAGATGAAGTTAATAATTTAAAAATTGACATGAGAAAGGGTGGCTCAGAGCACTGGAAACAGAAATCAGTCGTGAGGTAAAAGTTTTCTTTCTCTGAAGCAACTTTTTACTTTTCCATTGTTGATAGAGTGAGGGAAAAATTTGTGGGTTTAAGCAATTTGACCCAAGTATAAAGTTTGTAGAAGTAGGCCAGGTACATATTATTGCTCTGAGTAATCATAAGATGACGGTTTCACTGCAAAATGGCTAAGGTATTTGGAGTGCTTTAATCAACCTAATCAGGTCATACCTCACATTTAAAGGAGTTCTTGTGACAAATCTTCAAAAGACTCTGAAATACTTTCAAAAGACTCTGAACTATTTTCTGCAACCACAGAGTATAAGCATTATTAAATTAGTGGCACAGAGAGATGGAATTGATACTACTTGATTGACCTAAGATCATCATATTCTAAAAGCCAATTGAAATAGCTTTGACCTTTGAAAACTAAATCACTAAATTTTTATGTTCCACTTGAATCTGAGAAAAGGCAAATAGTGAATGAGTTGTAGGTAAAGAATTTTTGGAGGCTTTTAGCACATAATTTTATTTAAAAAGTAATTTAGCAATAACAAAATCCAGCTTTTTATATTTCCTTTTATGCTGAAGAAGAGTAGTGCTTCATGTATATGAAATATATTATAATGCACTTTTGAACATATACAGGTGAAGAAATATATTTTCATTTGTGTTCATATATATATCACCAAACATTTGAGTAATAACTAATTTTTTCAAACGTCCAAAAGTCAATCTGTCACTTCAACTGCCTGGACAGTAAAACTTGACAGTAAGCAGACTGACTTTCAAGAAGCCAAAATGAATGTTATAGTGCTTGAGTAATGAAGTATTAGAATTTAACTCATAAAGTTGTCACTCAGAGCAAACAGACTCATTTTCTAATATGATAAAAAAAAGTGTCAGAATGCAGTTCTGACTTTGAACATGCAAATTAAAAAAGAGCTGGACCAAAACAGGTACACAGAAAGCAGTGAGGGAGGGTAGGGACAAATGATAATAACAGACACAAAACTTACTGGTGAAACGGTGGAGCAAATTGCACAACAGAGACTCACAGCAAACAATTGCTTTATTATTTACACAGCACAAAGGGTCCAAAAATGCCAGAGAAAAGATTACAATGTGGCTGATTCCCCAGGGGGCCCAACTCCTTGGGCCAGGGTTGATGGATGGCAGCTCTGCATGCCCCACTTTGCATCAGAGATGAGGGACCAATTGTGATTGTTCCCCAGGGAGGCCAACTGCTTTGCAGCTTTGCATGTCTAGCTTAGCACCAGAGATGAGGGACACCTTCACTGCCCGAGTGCTGAGCTTTTATGCACTCTAGGGGGAGAAGTCTCTGCCAGTGAGCAACCTTTGTGCCCTGGCAAGCAGCTGGGGCCTGTTAAGATTTAAGGTCTCCTCTGGCTGCCTGCAGTCTGCAAAATAGAAACATCAAACACTTGCACAAGAACAAACAAGATGGGAAACATAACAAATGTTTGCATGCAAACAAGCAAGAGGGGAAAGGAGGGGGGTAGGCAAGGGCTGGTAAATGGCTTCTGAGTATGTCTGTACTTTCCCAGCAGAGATAAGCAGCTTCAAAATCTCTGATAGGCCCTAAAGGAATCAGTGTAAAACGACTTAGGTTTATACCAAGGATACAGAGTCATAAAAGAGAGAGCTAAATAGCAGATAGTAGCTTCCATTTAAGACAGCAAATTAATATGAAATGCATTGTAGAAAGATTTCTATCCAATATGGTAAAATAATGGGAGGGGGAGTTCTGGCACACAATGCCTCTGAAAAGCCAGATTCTGTGAGCTATTTTATTCATTCATTTATTCATTAATTCATGGATGATATATCAAGCACCTGCTGTGTTTCCACTAATCCAATTTATTGAGTGCCTATTCTGTGTCAGGCACTGTTCTAGACTCTGGGATACACTAAAGAACAGAACAAAACAGAAATATTTGCCTCTGTGCCACTTATATTTCAGTTGCAGGGACAGACAATAAAAAGTAAATAAGTAACATATGGAAACTCTATATAGAAAATAACCACTGGTTAGTGCTGTGGAGAAAAATAAAGCAAGGAAAGTGGAAAAGGAACAGTGGTGGGTGGAAGAGAATGGGATTGCAACTTAAGATAGGATGGTCAAGGAAGACCTCATTGGGAAGGTAACATTCAAGCATGCCTTGAAGGCGACGAGGGAGCATGGCTTGGTTCTCGGGAGGAATTTTGGTCCAGGCAGAGGGGTTGGCAAGTACAAAGCTGAGAGTGTGCCTGGGACAATGGAGCAGGAGCCAGGGGACCAGTGGGCCTGCAGCATGTGCCGACACAGTAGTAGTGGGGGATAAGTTTGATAGAGAAGGATCTTATAGTGTTGAGATTTTGCCCTGTGAGAGGTGGGGATCCATTTCAAGATTTACTGGAGGAGTGATCTGACTTAGACTTTTAAAAGGATTGTGCTGGCTGGGGTGTGAATGGACTGCAGAGCAACGGTTGTAGGCAGGAGACTGTTGCAATATTCCAAGCAAGGGGTAATGGCAACTTGAACCAGCCTACTGTTGGTAGGAGCATCCAGAAGAGACCAGCCTGGGTTGTATTTCCAGTGTACCACTGATAGATTTGCTGATGGATCAGATATGGGGTGTTGAGAGAAAGAAGTGAATTGTGGATGACTTTATGGTTTTTGGCCTGAGAAACTCATATGGTTTCCATTTCCTGAGGCAGAAGACACAGGTTTGGGGTGGGGGAGGTGGGGACAGTGATCAGGAGGTAGGTGTTGGCCATATGATGTTTAAGATGCCTGTTAGAAATCCCAGTGGTGATATGGAGTTGGCAGATGCATACCCTGGACTGGTGTTTGGGACAGAAGGCTGGACTACAGATGGGAACTTGGAAATTGTAAAAGTATAAATGATATGTGCTAGATCCAAAGGACTTACATATGCAATAGGACTGTATTCCAAAAAATGATTAAGATATAATCTTTCCCTTTAAGCAATGAAAATACATAAATAAGAATAATGAAAATAAGAGGGCAGAATGCCATAAGCAGTAAAAAAAAAAAAAAAAAGTGCTACAAACTGGTGTATTGGGAATTTGGAGGATACATTGGGAACTTTATGAAGCATGATGAAGGCATGCTTCATAAAGAAGATGGAATTGTTTAATCAGTTTTAAAAAGAAGATAGGATTTTTGACAGGAATAAATTGAAAGAAAAATATATTCCAGGACAAAAGACTGTCATTCATGAAAGCACTTGGGAAAGAAATTAGTAACTGTGGTTGGAGAATACTGAGAAATAAGAATGTTTTTTTGCCAGATCCTTGTCTCTAAAGGACCATAAATGCCACATGAAGAAGAGAATTATTCACCAGACCATGTGGTACCATTTACTAAGCTTTTCTTGAAATTGATGTATAATGTACATACTGAAAAATGCATAAATCATCTGTGTGTGCAGCTTGATGAATTTTTGCCATGTGAAAACACCTGTGTAGCCAACCACTCAGATCAAGAAATGGAATATTGCCAGCACCCCAGAAGCCTCCCTTGTGCCACGGCCCAGTTGCTGATACACTCCCCTCTACTCCACACAAAGGAAACTACTATTGTGTCTTCTAGATCATAGTAGATATGCCTGATTTTGAAACTTACATCAATGGAATCATACAATATATCCTCTTTTGTTTCTGGTTTTTTCATATACACTGTGAGTAGCAGGAGTTTGTTCCCTTCCATTTCTGTAAACACTGCAATTCATTTATTGGGTCTTCTATTGATGAATGTTTGGATTGTTTTCAATTTTAGTTTATTATAAATTATGCTGCTATGACCATCTCTGTATATGGCTTCTGGTGAACATATATGCATTTCTGTTGGGTATTTGGTTGAGAGTGGGATTCTGGATCACAGGGACAAGAAATACCCAGTTTTTTAGATACTGCTGAACACTTTTCCAAATTGGTTGTACTGATTAAAACTTCCACTTGAGTGCATGAGAATTCAACTTTCTTCATCTTCGTGCTAACACTTGGAATTGTCAGGTTTTATAAATTTTAAGCTGTTCTGATATGTTAGTGTTAATAAGATTTTCATTTTCATTTCCCTGATGACTGATATTTAGCACATTTTCATAAGTATAATTACATTTGAATATCCTCATTTGGGCAGTGCTTGTTCAAGTCTTTTGACCAAATTTTAATGGGTTGTTTGCCTTTTTCACACAGATTTATATGCTCTACATAATCTGGATATAAGTACTTTGTCAGATATTTACATTGCAATTACTGTCTTCCATTCTTTGCATTTTCACTCTCTCAGTGGTATCTTTGGGTAGACACATT
Organism: Tolypeutes matacus; assembly: GCA_026826555.1. Taxonomy (NCBI): domain Eukaryota; kingdom Metazoa; phylum Chordata; class Mammalia; order Cingulata; family Chlamyphoridae; genus Tolypeutes; species Tolypeutes matacus. Next base: position 25,457,707 of record JAKSZT010036119.1, on the reverse strand, counting down.
TTCTTAATTTTAGTAAAGTCCTATTTATCAATTTTTAAAAAATGTATGGTTAGTACCTTTTGGGTTCTGTGTAAAAAATCTTTGCCTACCCTCAATGAAAGTCTTCTCTTCTGTTATCTTCTAGATAACTGCGCCACTTTCTCTTACTTGGTATTTTCATAGTGTATTAATCAGCTATTGCTGCAATAACACTGCATATATAAACATCCCCAAACTCAGGGGTTTAAACCAACAACTCTTTATTCGATGGGATTTGGCTGACCCAGATGGTCCTCAAATGAGAGACTGTAATTCAGGCTGTGGGTGTGAGTTTGTCTCCAGGCTGCCTGTGGGTTTGTCCTGGGCTCCAAGCTAAAGAAATAGCAGGTACTCAAGATAGGTTCTTTCTTTTGTTCTAGATCATTGGAGTGTGGATAAAAGCCAAATCTCACAGGCAGAATCAAGACCTCTTTTTGTAACACATCTGCTTACATTCTAATGACTAAATTATGCCACATGACCAAACCCATCACCATTGGGGTGGGAAGGTGTACTTTGTTCACAGAGGAAAGAAGAGGGGAATGGATATTTGCTGAAAATAATTCAGACTATCACAAATCACTTTCCATCATTTTATTTCCTGTCTCAATAAGGGATTGATGAATTTCTTCTAAGATAAAACCTTGGTCATGGTTTAGTGGACATCTGTTGTATTGCCAAATATGCTGAGCTTTCCCTCTACCTCTCATAACAGTGCCTAGAAATTTTCTGGGGAACAGTTCCCTTCCCCACATTCAGTCAATGTCCTTCAAGTAGGTCTATGTAGCCAGGGTTAGATATGGACTATGTAACTCAAGCCGGAACAATTGGAGAACTATATCCCTCTGGTAACAATGATAGATTCAGGGGTGAGTTCCTGGACCAATTAGAGCCAGTGAGACATAATGGATCTTTTTTCTGAAATGGTTGGATGAAAGGCAGGTACTTATTTCTGCTGATTATTAACTGTACTTCTTGGAAATCACTTTTCCCCATGAATAAAGCTAACCCGGAGAAAGGCAGACTTAAATAATGGCAAAAACCTGCAAGGTCTTGCTTATGTTATTTGAACCCTTGAATCAATTTTTTCTAGAACCTAGTATACGCATGGACTTTTCAGTTAGTGAGTCAATAAATTCCCTTCAGCTTAAACCAGGTGTCTTAAAATTTTTTCTTCACCCATCCCTTGTATTTATAATTAAGAGGCTTAACTGAAATACTAGTTCCAATCTTCTTTCAATTTTTTATCTGAATTTTTAAAGTGTCATCTGAATGTAAATTATTGTAGGTCAAGGATTTATATTCTTAACTGAAAACAAATACTTGTTGCTAGTGGTGTTGGTATGCTTTTTATATTGCAACAATGCTGCAGTTGTAGGGTCTCCCATTGGCACATTTCCATACGTGCGTTCTCATAGGATTATTTTTTAAAATATTTTTTATTGAAGTATATCATTCACACACGACCATACATAAACAATAAGTGTATAGTAAACGTTGTGAACTTACAAAGATAAACATGCATAACATCATACAGGGGTCCCATACATCACCCCTCCACCAACACTTTGCATTGTTACAATACATTTGTTACAAACTATGCAAAAGCATTGACAAAATATTACTACTAACTATAGTCTATATTTTACATTAGAATTATTATATAGAGGAGCTCAGAGGGCCCTCTTCCTTTTCTGTTTTTTACCCCTCTCGAGTTTCTCTTTTCCTTTAACTATCTTATCTCTAGGACAGGCCACAGACTTCCTGGTCCTAAAAGAAACCATGCCTTTAGGATTATCGATCCCACTGATCACATCTCTTTCCCATTTGCTGCAGCCCTTCTCCCTATTGTCCCTTAGTCAAAATGGCCATGCAACACCACCTTTATTTTTCTGGTTCTGTTTTCCATCATCAGGAAGGATAACCACACAGGTCTATGCTGGTGGTAGTTCCTGCTCCAAGGTCAGGCTGTGCTCTGGGAAACAGTAGGACTGGGAATAAATGTAATTGGAGGGTTGGAATCCAAGGGATGGAGAAGAGACTAAAGATGAAAACTGAGGCAAGAGCTTGGGTGATAGGGAACAAATCAGGAGAGGTGGAAGGAAGAATGAGGTCAAAGGCCAAGGATGAGGCTGTGAAGAAGGCAGGTGCTGGGAGACGGTGCACACCAGGTGTAGCTGCTGAGTGAGAGGGCAGATAGAAATTTAAAATGCAGACCTGGACTGGGCATGCTTTCGGAGTCTCTACTGTGGCTTTCTACAGCCTCAGGTGCTGCTGAAAGTGACCCGGTTTCCAGCAATCACTTTGGGGTCTGGGTTTGCTCTCTCAGCATTCCGTGAAGGGCTGTTTATCATACTCACACTGTTGGCTGCTCCCAAGGTCTAATTTTTGAATTGAGTACCGTTTGGAAAGATTGTATCTCTGGAAATTATAACCCCCTTTCTCTATGACTATTTCCTCTATTTATATTTCCAGCTCTCCTCGCTGACATGTCTAGCTAACCAGAATTAAACTTCTTTCAAGCTCAGTGCTCAGTGCATAGCACGGATTCAATAAATATTTGTTCAATGTATGAAGAAAGGAAGGAAGGATAAAAGGAAGGAAGAAAAAAGGAAGAAAAGAGGAAAGGAATATTTGTTCCCATTTCAGAGTGTCTGAGGTTGGGAACAAGCCTTAAATCTCCTTTAAAATCCCCTCATCTTCTACCTTTTCTTATTCATTTGCAATTGAACCATGAGTGGCCTGTGATAGTAAGAAGTGCATGAGCTTTGAGATCAGAAAGAGTTTCAGGACCAGAATGACCAGAGTTGGGGCCCTGTTCTGCCACTTAGTAGTTGTATGAGCCTGGGTAACTTATTTCACTTTTCTGAACTCCAGTGTTTTTCTCTAGAAAATCAGGATAATAATAGCTACTTCCCAGGGTTGAGGTAAGAATTAAATGAGATAGGATGTACCAAGTGTCCAGAGTGTCTGATGCATAGGAGATGTTCAGTAAATAATGACGCTTATTATTTAGTTATTCACACTAGTTGTGATGGTGGTAGTAGTTGCATTGCTGTGTGTATCTCCATGTAAGACTTACCATGGGAAAACACGAGGCACCCCGTCTCCTTAGGAGAGTTTTGGTAACAGCTATGCCATTCAGCAGTTTTTCTAGAGGTCTGCTCTTCAGGTAGCCCTGCAGGTCCAGAAAGAAATCTAGAGAGATTTAGTTAGCAAGCCCAAGGTTATTGGATGGAGCCTTGTAGAGGCTCAAATAGTCTGACACTGTTATCCTGTTACCAGCTCAGACCATCTTTCATGGGTCTGGGCCCCCCTTTCTTTTCCCTCAGGATATGCATCCTTCTATAAAATTTCCATAAGTATTCTTTGATTCCAATCCGTGGTCCAGCTAATTGTCCCTAAGGCCAAAGTCCTCGAACTGCCACAGGCTACAGAAATGTAAGAAAAATTGTTCTGCTCTGAGGAACTATCTGAAGAAAGTCATAAGAAAATTTGTTTCCAGAATATACTTCTGGATGGTGAGGCTTTCCAACTGGACAGGGACTCTTGTTCCAGAATTCCCTAGAAAGAGACTGAACATGGTGCTCCTGCTTCCTGTGTTCCTTCCTTCCCAAGCAACATGCTTGTATGGCTTGTATTTCTATGGCCTTGCAGGACAAACACTTGTCCTTCTGGCAATTTTGCTTCTCTATGTTCATTGGCCTTTTAGGAAATGTTATCGCATTTCACGAAGTGTTAGAGGTTTGTTCTGGCCCTCATGTTTGTTTTCTTTTTCCTGCATTGGAAGCTACACACCTTCCAGCATTAGTAACTTAATTGTTTTATGCAAATGTAGCAGAGAGATGTTACTATATTATAATAAGAAAGCTTATTTTTCATCATAAAATTAATTCATGCTGACGTGGAATTTTGGAGAACTGCAAAGGAAGGTACCACAACTCCATGCTAGGCAGTATCTGGCGCTTATTAAGTGCCCTCCAAATATATGATCAATGAATGAATGAATAAATGAATGAATGAATGAACATACTCAGGTAAACCTTTATAAATATCTTACTGTGTTCTTTCTGGGCTTTTTTTCTGTGCATATATTTCTTATTGTTATACATTATTTTGATAATATTATATGTATTTTTCATCATGTTTTGTTTGGGCTCTTTGGTGTTCAAAATGCTGAGTCACTTCTTTCTATGAGACAAGTGTGAAGATTTATCATCTGGCATAGTTTCTTCCTGCAGATAACATGGTGTGAGTGACGACAAAGCATGTGCTTTATCAATCCCTCTCTATCTGATAAATTTAGAATATTCCTGGATGTACATTTATCTTTGCCTAATGAATACTAGCTGAGGCATGTGATCAAACACATTTTTTTTCAAATTTCTGTAATTATCAGGAAAACACAGGGAATTATCTGTGTAGCTATAACTTAGCACAATGTGAATGTGGGTGTAATGATCATCTATTTTAATTTACTTGACTTTGAATCTAATTTCATAGGATTTGGGCTTCATATCATTGGGACTAAATAAAGAGAATCATATGAAAAATATGAGAGATCAGAGGGCTCGACTCAAAGCCTCATTGTACAGGGGACTGAAACTGAGAAGTACCGCAGGCAGAAGAGCAGTTCATTTATTAACAGTGGAAAGAAAAGTTTAATCTAGGGCAAAATCTTTTTCCTTAAGAGATGTAGAAAAGCTTGACAATTGGAACAGCAGAAGAGAGAGAGAGAAAAAAAGGCATTTATGATATTATTTTTAACAATATATTGAGTTAAGCCATTTCATCTTTCTTTCCCATAGTTTCCCTAATGTAAAATGAAGAAGGCATTTGTGTGGTTTAGTTTTTAAAGTTTAATTGTAAAATCATAATTTTACAATGTAAAAATTTATGGAAATGAATTATTCAAAATATGCACTGGACAGCTATGCTGTGCAAGGTACCATATTTGCTGTAGTTGGATGCCAAAAAATACAAATATAATCTTCTTTATCTTTGTGATACCTAGAACAGGACCCTGCTCATAGCAAGTGTTACTTGAAGGTCCCTACCATCACAAAGCTTATATCTATTTGGGGAAAATAAAAGACACATTCCAAATTGCGTAGTGGTGTGGGAGTACTGCAACCATTCAATGCTCAGGAGAACGGTGACCAGTCACCAAGTGAGTGTCCCAGGCAGAGAGAGCCTGGTGGACAAAGGTGGCCTCAGGGAGCTTTATGAGCCTCACAGGGAGCTCTGATTGAATAGGTGGTAGGAGGAGGAAGATGCCACAGGCTGGACAAATACTACCAATGTGCACATTCGTGGAAATAGAATGATCCAACCTACAGCAAAAGACTCCTGTGAGGAGCAGTGGAAGGTGTGGCTGCAGAGGAGGCTGGGAAAACTGTCCTGGCCCTGGCCTACCAAAGGGTACTTAATTCTTTATCCTATAAAGAGTAGTTGTCTTTGTGGTTTATTGAGCAGAGGAGTAACTAGATTAAAGCGGCACTTTAGAAAGATTTACCAGTGTCAACAATGGTAATGAATTAGAAAGGATCAGCTGGAAGCAAGAAGCTATTAAGAGCTTTTTATCATAATCTAGGTATGGGATGATGGTTTGGGAAACAGGAGTGGGAACCATTACAGGACACAGCCTTGTAATGGCCACGTTGTGAAAAACAAATAGAGAACAAAGAATGTTTGGAGAGGGTGAAGTGAGGAAAGGGAAGACTAAAGTTAGCTCTGGAAGAAATAAAATAGAAGAATAAAGAAAGGGAAATCAGATTAGAAGGAAAAATCTTTTTCCATTTCACACTAATGTAAGATATTCTAGAGGGTGCAACACTGAATTCAGTTTTTATATAATATCTTAAGTTTATCGGGTACATTCCCAGGTATAACATAATATTTATGATGGAGTTAGGATAATTCATAGGTTCTTAGTGATATGCAAATATTGTTGGAGCAAGAAGGTGTGGCTGTAGGAATAGCTTAGAAAGTCTTCCACATAGAAATGTAGTTGCAGAGCAATTGGCATATAATGACTGGTTTTACCATCTTGGAAGGTAAGTTTGATTTTCATTTGTGTTTAATTTTCACGTGTTATATGTGTAATTTATGTTTAATTTTCATTTTTGCTACTTAGTTCGAAGCAGTATAATCTATGGCTGAATCCATTTATTTATATTAAATCTTCTTTTAAAAAAAAGATTTATTTATTTCCTCCCCCCTCCATTGTTTTGTGCTTGCTGTCTGCTCTTTGTGTGTTCTTCTGTGTCTGCTTGTCTTCTCTTTAGGCAGCACCGGGAATCAATCCTGGGACCTCAAGGATTAGAGAGAGGCTGCTCAATCTCTTGCACCACCTCAGGTCCCTGGTCTGCTGCATCTCTTATTGTCTCTCTTCTGTGTCTCTTTTTGTTGCGTCATTTTGCTGTGCCAGGTCTCCGCGTGGGCCAGCACTCCGTGTGGGTCAGCACTCCTGTGCGGGCCAGCTTGCCACGTGGGCCAGCTTGCTTTTCACCTGGAGCCCCGGGAATCGAACTCTGGACCTCCTATATGGTAAAAGGGAGCGCAATTGCTTGAGCCACATCTGCTTCCCTACATTAAATCTTTAATGTTCACTTCTTTTCCTCAGTAGCTAGTGAGTTATATTTTGAAATGTCATCAACAGGTGTTTTGAAATAATTCTTCAAATAATGTTTTTATCCCAAGTCTTAGCATACCTTGTCCTAACAAAAATGTATGTGCATGTGTGTGTTTGTGTGTGTATTTCCATATGCAGATTCAGCAGTACACTGGAATAAAATCAAAACAGGATGTGCTGTTGCATGCTTTTGTCAGCTAGTATTGGGAGAATGATTGGCAAACTGAATTGCAGTGGTATCATTAAAATTCACAAACCTGAGAATTACCAATGTGTAATATTCAAAAATGAGATGGGTGCTAAATGTCTTTGACACATTCCCTAAAGCTTTAACCATCTTGGGAAAAAATGCTAGAAGTCTGTCAGGAACATATTGAATTTTCTTAAAGCATATGGTGATGAAATAGAATATCCCTTTATGAGAAAATATTGTCATACTGGTTTCCTGGCCCAACATGTCTTAGTCATTTTATATTTCCATTTTGTAGTTGTCTTTCTCTTGTGCTCTTTATTTCTAGGATGAATTTTTTTCCTGGTCTTAAAATAATGTCATTGTCTCCTCCCCACTTTCTTTTGCTCATTCCTTTGTTTTTATTCTTCCTCCCAGAGTCTTTTGTTCTCAACAGTAAAGTCTTTATACTATGTTTCCAGACTGGGAAGGTATGCTTTGATCAAGTTTTTGTTTTCACTACACTAAGAGAGTTTTTGTCTTCCAACCGTTTTCCCTCTACATGGGTTGAGTGCTGCCGTTTCATCCTCTTTCTGAAGTAGTTGCTTTCATCCCAGACCTTGCCTGGGTTGCAAGAATGGAAGTGGTTATTCACAAACTTGCATTAAAAAATAAAAATCCATTTTCATTTCAAGAGGATGGTGGACAAATATGGGCCACTGGGCCCTTTCACTACATTCTCTGCTGGGTCCCCTTGGGCTATTTTTAAGCACTTACCAGGTGCCCAGAGCTATTCTAAACCCATATCACCCCGTTGCAAGTAGTATTGTGGGTTGGCATCCTAGTGGCTGGTTGGTAAGGTCAATTTCAAAATTCTTGGAACTGTCATATTAATCTCTTTGCTAAGGCAACCAAGGAGCAAGATAGAGGCATGAAGTTGCAGCCTATTCAAGCAGTTAAGAACAGTGTCAGACAAGCATTCTCCCAAGCCAATACATTTCCAGGGGAATGGTTTATATATAAATCATTTTAAAAACACTATAATATATATATATATATTTAAAAATCACATTAGGTTTCTAAATTTTGGATGTGACATCTGGAAACAGAGAGACAAATAAAATGTTTGCTCTTCATTCAGACCCATTAATGACTCATGTTTGGAGATTATATTGGACTATTCTTGATTTTAAAGAGATTTCTATAGATGATAGAAACTTACTACAATGTTAAAGCTTCTTCTTGTAAGTAAAGTTAGCAGAAACTAAATTACCTCCCCCAAACCTCACATATTAGTCTGCCAAAGAGGTGCCAACACAAAGTACCAGAAAGCTTTTGGCTTTTATAATGGGGATTTATTTGCAGGTAAAGGTTTTCAGTCCCAAGGCCAAATCAAGACATCAGCAGAGATGCTTTCTCACCAAAGTCAGCTACCGTTGATCCTCATGTGTTGCCACATGGTGAAGCAAGATGGCCGCCGATCTCTGCAAGGTTTCTCCTTCCTCTCTGGGCTTCCTCTCTCGGGCTCAGCTTTCTTTCTGATTTCAGCTGTAAGCTGGCTTTGTGCTTGTCTCTTAAGGCTTCCTCTCTCTCCTGGCATAGGGCTTGTTTCTTTCTGGGCCTTCTATATCTGTCTCGGCACTTCTCACTGATGTGATTGAATAAAAAAGTCCTAAAAGCAATCTTAACAGGTAATCTAATCAAAGTCCCCTCAATGAATTTAATACAATCAAAAGATATCACACTCAGAGGAATAGAGTAGTTTACAAACTTAATCTTTCTGTTTTTCAGATTTATAAATAATCTCAAACTGCCACACCTCACATCTGTTTTCTTTATTATAGTACCGTCATCAAGAATCAAAATCCAGGATGAGAGTCGGTCACAGTTGGGATCATTAAAGTATAGTAGGCAAGAATGTAAAATATCAATTTCTTAGAAATAAATGCATAACATAAAAGGACATTTAGCACAACTGTGGCAAGAACCGTTTCTTCTTTCTGCCCACCTTTCTCATGCTTTTCTTTTCTCTCTCTCTTTCCCAGCTTCCCTACTTTCTAGATTCAATCTGCTCTCCATAATATTAACCAGTACAACCTGATTCATCTGGGACACACCTTAACTGAAGTAACTCATCAAAAGTTCCCATTTACAAGCAGACACACCCTTAGGAATGGATTAAGTTTAAGAACATGTTTTTCTGAACCACATAGCTCCAAACCACCACAAAGCCCAGCTTGACTGCCACTTCTGGAAGCCCTTTATTCAACAAACATTTATTGATTTCTCTGTGCCAGGTAGGGGCTGGGGATACAGCAGTGAACAAGGTAGACAAAGTCCCTGCTCACATAGCATTTACATTCTGGTAAGAAATAGCCACTGACAAGTAACAACAACAACAAAAACCCCCAAAATGTAGAGACATAACATGTCAGGAGCTATAAGTAAAATAGGGTAAAATAATGGAGGTTTAGGAAGTAAAAGTAATGGGGGAAGAGGTGAGAGAAGAATACCATTACTCTCCTTCTGGTGCTCCTATAGAATATATAATCATACTTAAAAAAATGTCACATACTATTTTGTACATGATAGAATAACATAAATGCCTTGTATGTCGTAAGCTGCTTTTAGACAGACCGTTATCTAGCTTTGCATTTACCAGTAGCTTGTGCACAATACATCAGTAGCACATAAGAAACTGACAGTTTATCCACAACATCACCCAAAACATGTTGGTGTTATATGTTCCAAGCCAGGTCAAGAAGTGGAGTAAGGGTGTCCTGCTGATTGACTGAGGAGCAAGAAATGATAATGGAGTCTTCTGATATTCTAGGTGTGCTAGTGGAGGAAGTCAGAGGATTCCAAGGAGGCAGGCGCACAGCTGAGGATGTGCTGGGGCAGATAAAGGTGGAGGAAAGGATAAGCCAGGGAAGGACTGTGTAGGAATCATCGCTGATGCTAGACTAGTAAAGGTCCCTGCTTCTTGGCCCCAGTGATTATGCCCAAGTACCCTCAAAGACTGGGATAAAGACAGCACACAGAATTTCAGCTTCTATATGGCAAAACTTTAATTTAATGCATTATGTTATGTAGCATTTAATGTTAAATGCTATTTCTTTTTAATTAAACATTTTTTTTAGATAACCTTTTGCTAAGAGTGTTAGCAAGCCTGAGCCTGTTCTGTATTTCCACTCTTTCCAGAAGTGTTGGGGGGTGGAGAGGAGGGGAGTGAAGAATAGGCCAACAATGGTAATATTCTGCCTAATTACCAAAAAATTCACAGTGGAGTGTAATACCACAGATCTTAAGAAACATTTTCTTTCTTTTAGCTAACAGAACATACATAGAACTTATGATACACCAGTCACTATTCTAAGTGTTTTTACCTGTATTAACAGCCCTAAAGGTAGTTTTTTTTTTTTTTTTTAATTGTATCCATAAGGAAATGAAAGAATAAAGAGTTTAGGAACTTGGCCAAGGTCACTCAGCTAGTAAGTGGAGATGCTAGGATCAAATCTAAACTTCTGGTTCCAGAGTTCACACTCTTAACTATCTCAGAATGCAGATGCAGTATTATGGTGATGAAAAAAGTGTTCAAGCAACCTCTCTCACTCTTAGGGCGACAGCAACTCCACCTTCTTGCTTGTGCTTGTTCCCTCAGAATTGTGTCTAGAATATCAAACAACAGCCAAATGACCGTCACACCTTTGTATCACACTTTTCAGTGTCGAGACACTTTTGTCAACAATTCCTTGCCTTGGTCTTTCTAACAACCTTGGGAGGTAGTTTTCATTACCCCCCAGTGCTTTAGGGAAAGCAAGAGAGGCCCAATGTGGTCATTACCAGCAAGTGGGGGCAGAGTCAGATGCATTCAGAACGCTATGGACTCCAAATTCTTGTGCTCTCACTTCATGTTGAGCAACTTCAGGAATATACAGATTTGGAATGGGGGCTAGAGATTGGACCAGGTGTTATGTTGGTGGCTTGTTTTAAGTTAACACAAACAAACAAACAAACAACTTAAAAACAAGCCAGATTCTTCCAGCACCCCAGTTGCTCAGTTAAATTTGCGGGGGTGGGTAGTGGTTTATTCATTTTGAAGCTATGTTTAGAGAAGTTCTTAGAGCTGGAGTAGTTCTGCCTCTGCCTAGTAGCCTCTCAGTCCTTCAAGGTGTCCAACAATTATGCTGGACAATGGTCATCTATTTATGAAACCTTTACAAAATTTAGGTAATGTATGTATCTTCAGGAAGGCAATTAGTGTCTCTTTTTTCCTGATGTTAATGTAGTTTTTGGTTTTGACTCTGCTCTTAAATATGAATGGAAAGAAAATCAGGTAAATTAACTATTATATTTTCAGTGAATCTCTCTACAGAGGATTAATTTTGAAATATATCTTTATTATGAGAGATCTGAATATACTTTCAAAAACTCTCTTCTTCCTTCTTTCTCTTTCTCTTTGTATATGAATTCTAATGAGGAATAAATGGGTGTAGAGAAAAGTCACGCTATTTTCCCTGGTTTCTTTATATGAATTCTCTACTGGTTCATAAAGTTGCTAGTGTAGAAATGTCTTGCTCATGAAATGGGGTATTGATTTTTTTGGTTGATACTTTTTCACCTCTTTACTCAGATTTCCTTGTGCTTCCACAGTAAGTAAGGGAAAATGAACTACTTGAACTGAATACTGAGTATTGATATGGTGAATACAAGCAAAGACTGCAAACCAAGAAAGCCCAACAATACTAGCTTTAAATCTTGTCTGATTATTTTAGTAAGATTGATTTCTGTAGAAAAGTGCTAGCTTTCTTGTATTCTTGTAAACTACCGTGTTTAATAGCTGTATAACATTAATGAAAAATTGCGTATTTTTTCTCCACATCCAAATGACTTTTAGGCTTGAGGTAGAATCACAAACCCAGTGTCTACACAGGCCAAAGCATAAAGTGGGCCAGGTATAAGAGATAATGGGGGAAGCGGCTGTGGCTCAATCAGTAGGGCTCCCATTTACCATATGGGAGGCCCCGGGAACCGAACCCGGGGCCTCCTGGTGAAGGCAAGCCCGCCCGCACGGCGTGGTTAGCTGACCCAGCGAGCACAAGCAGCAAGGGGGAGATAAATAAATAAATAAATAAAAACTTTTAAAAAAAAAAAAAAAAAGAGATAATGGGAATTTGCTATGCAGCTCCAGCTGTTTGCTTCTCCTTGGGAATGTGGGCCCTGGGCAACTGGATTTCTTAGATTTTTCAAGCTGGGCATCTAAATTTTTTTGTGAAACTCATCACTTGAAAGTTGGTATCTAATTCAACAGTCAGTATCTGTTACCCGAATATATAAGTGGGTTTGACTTAGCTGGTGGGCTGAGGATTTGCCTCTAAGGTAAAGATGCGGCAAAGTTTTTTTTTTTTTTTTTCATTTTTTAATTTAATTTTAACAAGGAAGCTCTGAGAGCATGGGAACAATTGTTGAGATAAATTTTTTCCTAAGGTGGTTACTGTTCTCAAATGCTAAAAGGAACACTGTCTTAGATGGGAGTCATCGAAAGGCACTTTTTGTTCCAAATGCACAGGAGAGGTGGTGTTTGAGAAGGATAGAGGGGAAAGGTACTAGACAAGAAAGTAGATATGAATCAAATCTTACTAGTCTTTTAAGGCCATTCTTTTTTTTTTTAAAAGGAGTTTATTGGGATATAATTCACATACCATAAAATTCACCCATTTAAAGTATACAATTCAAAGGTTTTTAGTTATATTTACAGAGTTGTGCAACCATCACTGCAGTCAATTTCAGAACATTTTCATCAACTCACTATGTTTTAGCACTTAGCCCCCTCATCCCAAAATTCTCTGGTCCTCTACCCCAAGCAACTACTAATCTATTTTCTGTCTCTATAGATTTCCCTCTTCTGGGCTTTCATATTTATGGAATCATATAATATGTAGATTTTGTGACTGGTTTTTTTCATTTAGTGTAATGTTTTCAAGGTTCATCCATATTGTAGAATGTATCAGTACTTCACTTCTTTTTATGAGTGAATAATATAAATTGTTTGGATACACAGCATGTTGTTTATCCATTCATCTGTTGATGGACATTTGGGATGTGACTACGTTTTTGCTCTTATGATTAATACTGCTATGAATGTTCATGTACAAGTTTTTATGTGAACATATGTTTTCATTTCTCTTGGGTACAGACCTAGGATCAAAACCCTTCTCAAATGAAAAATGTCATTTGCTCTATGACACATTTACTTTAAAATCAAATGAAACACCTATGCTGTCCACTACAGGCTCACAGAGTATTCTAACAAATATTTATATCCAGAATGATATTTAACAACAGGTTTAACAATAGGTTTGTTATGGATTATGGTCAATAAGAACAGACACAGCCCTTAAAAAAACAACAGTACAGATATGTTGATATACCTCAGGTGAATACCAGCCTTATTTATAGCATACATTTAATTTCTGAGATCTTTGCTACTCAAAACCCCAGGCCAGCAACATCAGTATCACCTGATCACTTATGAGAAATGGAAAATCTCAGGCCCCACCCCAGACCCCTACAGAATCCAAATCTGCATTTTAACAGGACCCCAGGTCATTCATTTGCTCATTACAGTTTAGGAAGCACTGTCTTGGAACATTTTATAGCTCTTTTTATCATCTACTATATCTTGGCTTGTATAAAAATAATTTAAGTACCTGTCACTTCTAGTAGTCTGTTAATTTGTTGAGGGTAGATGCTACATTTTTTCTGAAATCCTAACACTGTGACCATAGTAAGGATTGAAAAATTTGCATTGCATTGAGTTGAAAAAAGTAAAACATCGTCATAGCAATAATTATAATCAGAGCTGCTAACGTTTATTGGGTGCTTATGTGCCTGATGTGGGGTTAACTATTTTACAAAAATTGTATTTCATTTCATCCTCACAATAACATATAAGGTGGAGACCATTATTATATCTATTTTATAGACGATGGGGCTCAGGATTGGAAAGGTTAAGCTTCTCCAGGACATTAAGGGTCAGAGAGGGGACTCAGCTTTGTCTGATGCCTTGTCAAAGCCTGCACTGTTACCAACCTTGGAATTGGTTGGTGTGAATGAAAGATGTGAGAGGAAGATTGGAAGAAAATTATTACACGCTTGTAAACCTTGGAAACTAGGAGAAGGATGTTTTATTCTTGATGGTATTGGAAAACTAATCAATAGTTGTCATCAGGATGTTTTGCCTGAGATGAAATGCTTCTTTTTACAGTAGGTAATATCTGCTGGTTAGCATGCATACTTGGCCAGAAGATGGAGCTCTTTTGTCTTCATATTTTAACAATTTATCTACCTGGAGATGGAAGGGCAACAAAGAATTTTTTTTTGCTTGTGACAGCCGCTTTGCCTTTCTCCTAAGAAATGAAAGGAATTAAAAAACAAAACAAAACAAAAAACACTCATCTAAATGTAGGAAAGATGATTGAGGGTGGGGAGAGGTAAAAGAGAGGGAAATGTCACTTGGCTTTTCAGATCCTTCCAGCATGAAGCAAAGGGCTCTGTAGATTCTGTGGTACAGGAAACCTGGTAACAGTTTAATGGGACCACCAGACAGTACCATTATGGGGGTTGACAGGCAGTATATAATTATTTTTAATGTGTATGTATCATTAGGTCTTGAAATGAATCATAGGGCTGTCAAATGCAAAAGAAGCATAGATGAAACTAACAATTCTCCCAGTGTACTGGGAAAGAAACCAACCTAAGTAACCTACTGGGGGATAAAAACATCAAACGAAGAGCTTAATGAAATTAAGGCTGTGAAAGAGAAAGTAGGATTCTCTCTTAATAAACAAGCTTTGAAATGTTTTAAATTGCACTTAGAAGATATGTTAGATTATTCACAAAACACTCACTTGGAAAGAATTGTCATAAGATACATTTGCATCCTGTTTTAAGAACTTGGTGAACATTGCAGAGATTTTGTCATCTCCTAATGATTAGCTTCAGGAAATATTTATTTAGTTAAATATCACTGCAAGCAAAACAAACAAACAAGCAAACAAAACATATTAATTCTCATTGCATAGTTGTATCTACCATTGCATTTACAATTTAAATCCTAGAACAATGTTATCTGGACTTCTAGGGAAGATGGCGCAGTAGGGAACTCCAGGACTCAGTCCTTCCACCAAAACAACTATTAAACAGGTAGGAATTGTCTGAAACAACTATTTTGAAAGTCCAGAGGGCAGAAGAACACTGCACAGCATCCAGGGAAGAGCAGGAGGAAGAGGCTGATAAATTTAGGTAAAGAACTGTAAGTTGCTCTCTCTGGACAGTGGCTACCAGTGCCCATCCCCCACTCTTGCAGGAGACTGCTGCAGGGTCCAGTCCCTGGCTAGCTGCTGCTGACAGAAAGGGACAGAAAAATCCTCTTCCTCAAGAACAGAAGTGAGCATGGCTGATCACTGATCACAGTTTTTTTTTTTTTTTTTTTTTTACCAGGAGGTCCCGGGAATCGAACCTGGGTCCCTCCATATGGGAGACGGACGCCCAACCAGTTGAGCCACATCCGACCCTCCTTATCACAGTTTTGATTAGCGAATTCGGAGCACTGGTCCAGCCATTGTCCAGGAAACAGACATCCCAGGGAATAAACTCCAGAGTTAAAATTTTAAAATATCAAAATGTACAGTGTGCAACAAAGGAGTACAAGACAAACAAAGAAACAGGAAATGATGGCCCAACCTAAGGAAAAGAATAAAAATAGAGAAAACACCAACAAAGAAGATGAGAGTGAAGACATAACAAACAAAGCCTTTAAAAAATAATCTTAAAGATCACTTAAGGAGGTGAAGGAAAGTACAGAGAAAGAACTACAGGATATCAGGAAAACAATGAATGAACAACGTGAAAATATAAGTAAAGATAAAAATTTTAGAAAGGAACCAAACAGAACTACTGGACTTGAAGACCACAATAACTGAAATGAAAAATGCCCAGGAGATTTTGAAGAGCAGAATGGAGCTGGCCAAAGAAAGAATCAGTGAACTTGAAGACAAAACACTTGAAATGAGTCAGGCTGAGGAAGAGAAAGAAAAAAGAAATATTAAAAGTGGAAATAGCCTAAGGCAGCTATGGGGCACCATCAAATGCACCAATATATTTGTTATGGGAGTCCCAGAAGGAGAAGAAAGAGAAAAAGGGAAAAAGAAGTAGTCGAAGAAATAATAACAGAGAACCTCCCAAACTTAGCAAAAGACATGAACATGCACATCCAAGAAGCTCAGAGAACACCAAATAGGATACAATAATGAAAATATGACGTTATGTCATATAGTCTTGATACATGCAACAACATGCATGAATCTTGATGATATAATGTTGAGGAAATAAGCCAGACACAAGAAGACAAATATTGTATGATCTCACTGATTTGAAACAATTACAGTAAGCAAGCTCACAAAGTCAGAATCCAGAATATAGGATTCCAGGGGATGGGATGGGGATAGGGAATAGGAAGTTAAGGCTTAAAATGTACAGGGTTCCTATTTGGATTGATGGAAATGCTCTGGTAATGGATGGTGGTGATGGTATTACAAAATTGTGAATCCAATTAACAGCACTGAAATGTGTATCTGAATATGATTAAAAGGGGAAATGTTAGATTGTATATATGGTAACAGAATACATTTTTAAAAATTTAAAAAAATTTAAAAAGTACATGGAAATATACTACACAACCAGTGAACTCTAATTTAAACCATGAGTCCTAATTAATGTACAATTATAGAAATGTGCTATCATTAATTGTAACAAATGTTCCATAGTAATGCAAGGTGTTTGTGGTGGGGTAATATGTGGTAATCATATATTCTCTGTAATCCCACTTCTC
The DNA here is from genome assembly GCA_026826555.1 of Tolypeutes matacus. Taxonomy (NCBI): domain Eukaryota; kingdom Metazoa; phylum Chordata; class Mammalia; order Cingulata; family Chlamyphoridae; genus Tolypeutes; species Tolypeutes matacus. The sequence goes on along the minus strand of JAKSZT010036119.1, from coordinate 25,440,994 downwards.
TAATAAAGGGGAAAAAAAATGTTATCTGCAGAATCTGAGAAACTATTATCATCAGGTTAATTGAAAAACATCAAAACTTCTATACATATATTCTCAAAACGAGATGAACAGATCTCATTCATAAATTCTTAGATTTTGGCATTAATTAATGTCTTATAAAAATTTATTTAAAAATCCATATGAATCACACATCCAAATTGCCATAATGACCTCTTCTGGGATAATAATAAAGCATTTGCTTCACTTAAAGTCTCCCCTTTGGTTGATTACAATCTTACTTCCACTTACTTGATGCTTAGGTAATTAAAATTATTGCTTCAAATATAAGAACTTAGCCTGAACATGCATTAAATTATGTTTCAGCATGAAACACTAAAATTAGTAATTTGGGATTTAGAATGAATTAAATCAAGGAAATACCTTTTTATGCTTTGGCCTCAGTATTTTATTATATAAAAGTTAAACAAAATTCATCATAGCATACTGACAAGTACTTTAGCTATCAAAGTGTTTTATGGATACTGTGGCAGTTTGAGATTATTTTATGAATCCCCAAAAGAGAAAGATTATGTTTGTAAACTAATCTATTCCTCTGGGTGTGACACCCTTTGATTGCATTAAATTTAGCCAAGGGGACTTTGATTAGATTACTTGATAAGATCACTTTAGGGCTTTTTGATTGGACTACATCAGTGAGGAGTGATCAGGTTGAATCTCCACATCCTTGCTGGGTCTGATATAAATGAACACTCACTCAGACACAGGAAGAGAGAGCTCTGTCATTTTTTTATTCTGCCATGCAACAGAAAGGAGAAGGCTCAAACTGCTGAGGCCCCAGGGAGAGATGAGCCATTTGCCTAATTATTTGCAGCTGAAATTGGGAAGAGAGCAGAATAGCAGACACTGATGTAGGAGGCCTGGAAAGAAACAATCCCTTTACTGAGAGAGAGGACTACAGGATCACTTAAGCACAAAGCCAAGAGGCTGGACCCAAATAGCTCAAGAGGAAAGTGTGAGCCTGGAGGGGAAGGCTGAAACCTGGGCAGAGATAGGGGGCCATCTTGTTTCACCATGTGGCAGCTGACTTTGGTGAGAAAGTACCTCTTATGGTGCCTTGAGTTGGACTTTTCATGGCCTTGGAACTGTAAGCTTTTACCCCAAATAAATCCCCTTTATAAAAGCCAACACATTTCCGGTTCTTTGAATTGCAGCCATTTGCCAAACTAAAACAGGTATGAAATACTAAAGGTTATTGAGAAACTCTTCCTATGTAAATGGCTTTAATTTTTTCTACTAAGGACATGAGTGGAGAGAAGGACTCCAGCTGTCCAGCTTTGAATTGAGGCCAAAGCCAATTATGGAAGAAATGTTTTACAGTCTACAAATCCAGAGAGCTCCCCTACATGGGCGTGTCCTTCCATTCCTAGCTAGAATTATCATCTCTTGGGAAAATCTGCCAATATGGTGGTTAAAAGTAGTCTCTGGGGACTGCCTTCAGTTTATAGTTTTGCCAGCAGTAATTATGTGACCTTGGATAAATCATGTAAATTTTCTGTGCCTCACTTTCACAAGTTGTAAAGGAAGGATAATAAAAAACAATATCTACGTTGTAAGAAAATTGTGTGCATTAAACGAGCAAATGCAAGTATAGGTTTTAGTACAATGCTCTTCACCAAATAAATATCCCCAAACAGTCAGCTATTTTTATTATTGATAGCAGAAGAATAGAACCCCTTGTCTTCATTTGCCATTAAATAAATCACTTTGAAGTAATCATTATCCTTTAATTTTATTCTTATAATAATATTTATTTCTTTATTATATCAGCAATACACAATCATTATAATTATAAATTATAAATACACACAAACTAGAAGAAAAAAGCCATGCAAAATTTTGTCATTCAGAGAAGACACTTATATCTAAAACTATATCTGTACCTGTATCTGTATGTCTCTATCTCTATCTTTATCTATCTCTATAAATCTATATCCAGTCTATATATCTATCTCTATAGTGACATTGATGCACACATGGAAATTTCCATGAAAATATGTGTCTCTATGATGCATAAGTAATCACATTTAAAACAAAGTGGAATAAAAATTATACATGTTCTTTAAAAATAGATGCAAATAAATCTGAAGTCAGAGTGCCTTGATTTAATTAGTGGCTTTTCCTCTCAATAAGCTACATGGCTTTGGTCAAATTAATTACTCTATTATGTTTGTTTCTTTGTCTATGAAAGGAGAATAACTAGAAGATCTATTTTTTTTAATACAGAAATCATTGTGTGAGACATTTCTTTTCTTGTTTAGGGAGCATTTTGCAGGTCAAAAGACAGGACCTAGTATGGATCCTACTACATTACTACATTTCTCTCTCAGCTGACTCAATTTGTCTTTAATTCTTCCCATAACAAATGTTGACATTTCTCTGAGTTGTACTGATTTATTAATGGAGGGTCTAGCTTACTTGAGACCCAATGTACTGTCAGGAAGATTATTTTTCCCAGTAGGACTTAATCAGGATGAGACTAGGGACCATGTCTTATAATTCTTCATATCCCCCATATATCCATATAATAAGACTTGAATATTAAAATTTGATGATTTTGGAAAGGGTTTCAGGAAAGTTCATAAAGTAAAATTCAGCAACTCAGAGAAAGTTCAGTTGGTGTCCTAAATGAGTTATGTATGTGTTTTACTCTGAAAGATGCCAGTGAATGAGCTAATACAATTTTTCACATAACATTGTTTGAAGTGTATTAGAAATTTTTTGGGGTGGGGCTAGGGGCTTTGCTTTTTATAGCCTTTTAGGATTAAGTGTCTTTTCTTCAAGTTGGCATGTTGCTGTTTGCTATTTGTCTGTACAAAGTGTGTTAAGGCAAAAGTTGAAAGTAATATACTCTAAAGAAACTAAAATTGTACCAAAAATGATCCATTACAACTTTATAATTAAAGCCCTGGATGAAATACACATGTTGAATGAAGTTTTTTGTTTGTTTGTTTGTTTGTTTGTTTTTTGTTTTAAGAAGTCCCCCTTTCTGCATTCTTCTCTTTAAAAGATTAATTCATTTAACCGAAACCCACTAGAGGAAGGAAACTTATGCAGGCTTGAAATCTGTTGGGAAACATTTAAATATACCTTCCCCAAAATACACATTGTGCAATTGATGGAGAACTTGGCTTTAGCAAGGTTGTTGACAAAGTGTATCTAGAAGCTTTGAGCTATTTTTAGTTTGTTGTTTGTACTTAAAAACATTTAACATGAATATTTACTTATTTTTGAAATTATTATTTTAAGATATAATAAATTGTTGGCATTTGTTTTGGGAAAATATCTAGTTTTTAGAAAAAAAAACAACAACAAAGAAAAACCCAAACCCTACAGTCAGAGAAGATATTCTCATTGACTTTTTAAGTGGGGAAAATTGTGTTAAGATATTTAATACTTTAAAAATTCATTATTTATAAAACTTATTCTGAAGAAGTGAAAATTCTCATTTATAAAACATTTTATTATTTTATTTATTTATTTTTTTGTTTTATATAAAACATTTTAAGACTGTTTTATTGCTTTCCAGTATAACTAGTCACTGAAAGTAGTCTAATTAAACTTTGGTAGAAAAAATTAGGGGAATTGTTTAACAAATAAGAATGATTTTTAATAAACATTGTTGGTTAAAGGCGTCCATCTGAAGTACTTGAAAACAGCTTCCTCTCTTTCGTAGGTTATTTCAATTACTATCGTTTTCTCACTATGTTTTTCCTTCAAAGGTAATGGAAGGTAAATTTTGAGTTCCATCGCTACCAAGTATCACACACTTCCAGTCAGTGGGGTATGAAGTAATGAGATATAAAACATCTAAAGACCTTTGCTACAAAACTTCAGCATTTTGTCACTCAATCTTCTTCCCATAATTTAATGTTTTGGCCAAATCAGAGAGTAAATGCCTGATGCCTGGATCTTGCTTCGCTGAGGCTCATGTTTCCCTCTTTGTCTTGGCCTCCTCCAAAGAACCCAAGTGTTCTGTAGCTCCCAGTGCATCTGCTTCTGCAGCCCTGATATTTACTCAGATCTCAATAGATGGAGCCAACCACAGTCTCCCTAGCATGTAAATTGTTGCTTGACGGCCCACTTCACGACACCTCCAAAACAGAAGGGTAGAGGCTGCCATTTGCAAGCTGCTGACGTGATTTGTTCAGGAACTGAGGCAGGACTGGAGAGCGGGAAAAGACCTATAAATCGAATCATATTATATATATATATATATATATATATACAGATATGTATATATGTATGTAAATATTCTGCATAGTTGAACCATGTAATGTACTGATTACGTTTTCTTTCTTCTACATTTTTTCTTCCCCTGAGATTAATATTACCAGTTTTTTCTTTCATTATGAAGTACTTTTTAATGGACATCTAATAATACCTAACATATTTAGCACATTCTATATGCCAGGCATTGTAAGTAATTTATATGTAAGGGATAAGGGGACAGAGGGTGGGGCATGTCACTCCTGATTTAAAAGCCTTAAAAGGTAAAGTCCAAATTCCTTGTTATGAAATATAAGACCTGGTTCCTGGCTGTTCCCCGCAAGCCTGGTTTCTTGTATCCTCCTTCCCCTTATTTTGCATTCCAGCTCCACAGGACTTGTTTGAGAGAGTAGAATTAGAATATTAGAATAAAAGTGGACTTAGAATAGCCCACTCCTATTTCCTGGTCTTTTTCAAGCCGCCTGCTGCCTGAATCACTCCTCTGTTCCCTTTATTTCTTACTCAGGTCCCCTGACTCCTAAACAATATTAGATTGTCCTGCAATATGTTCTTATCATTCACTACTCTTTATGTTTATTACTTGGATAATCCTTGTTTTTCTCACTGAACGAAAAGCACTGTGAAGGTGAGGTCTGGATGGTCTTGTTCCCTGCTGGGTCCCAGTGTCTGGCTCATAATAAGCTATTTATAAACTCTATTATATGGCTGGATCTCTAAGAAAAATGCAATTTGATGCAAATGTACATGAAAACAACACAATGATTCAGGTGAGAAAATCTTATGTAAGAGTAATGAATTATTTAGTCACATGAAGTAATTCTGTTTCTCCTTTATTAGTTGCCTAACCTTATACTGGCTGAGTTATATCAGGCAACATGGGGCCAAGAGTTCAGTTCTTCGATTTTGCTAGCGATCCTGGGAGAAATCGATTAACATCTTGAAGTGTTAATAGGGTTGACTGTGTTTCTTTAATCTTTCATCCATCTTAACACACTTGAGGGGTATACCGCACCCAAAGTCATGCTTCTGTGGCCAGTGGAAACAGTATGGGTTCTGTCCTCATAGAGCCTCCAGTCTAATAAGAAAGGCAGATAGTAAACAGGTAAATGCATACATAAATAATTGAAAAAAGTGGTGCCAAACTGGGAACTGTGATGAAGAATAGAGGAAACTCTCTATTAGTAGTCCAAGAAGAAAGGACAGAGGAAGTATCATCTAGGTAAGCAGTCAGGAACAGAATGTTCCCAGCTGAGAGAAGCGCAAGATCAAAGTCTCTAAGACCGGTGATGGTTATGAAGTTCATTGGAGTCCATTGTGGCTGGAGCATAGGAAGCAAAGGAGGGAGGGCTCAAAATGAAGATTGAGAGGTAGGCAGGGGTCTGCTTATTTGGGGTTGTGTAGTCAGAGTCATTCACCGGGTGGTCTGCACACCAGGTTCTGGTCTGCAAACTGTTGGCTACCTGTCTGCAATGAGAAGAGGAGTGTGGGCAGATGTAATTCAACCACATAACTTAGATCACTTTTAGGTTGATCTTATATATATACACATGTTGGCAAATAGATGTATCTATCTATCTATCTATCTATCTATCTATCTATCTATCTATATCTATATATAGCAAGATTTTCTCAATGACAGAAGGAGTGTGTTAATTTACATTGTTATTCTTATGGAAGTTCCTTACCTTGTTGCAGACCAATTATTTGAGAGGACAATGGCAAACCATTAAATTATTTTTCAGTGCATATCAATGTGTATTTGGTGGTGGTAGGGTGGGATGATTGTGGCACTTTTCAAATCACTTTTCAAAGTGATTTCTATGGCTACAGAATAAAGAGTGGAATACGAAGAGAGTAGGAGAAGAGAGATTGGTCAGGACCAGTATGCTAAAGAAGAAATGATGATGGCCTGGACCAAGATGGTGGCAATAGAAATGGAAGATGAGTGGACACATGATGATGCATTTTAGGGGTAGAATCTATAGGATTTTCTCATTAACTGTGTTATGTGAGTTAAGAGGGCAATTCAAGCTTGACTTGCAGGATTCTGCTCTGAATGAATTTGTGAATGTTCGTGTCATTGACTGAGAAAAATAATGGTGAAATATGAATGAGTTGAGGATTGAGGAGGTGTTATGCATGGATAGCAAAAGTAGCAGTTATAACAGTGGGTTTTTTAATAACAGGAAATTTTATGAGGGTATCTATAAGGATATTTAATTTTTTCCAAATGTATAAATGTTAGCATTGTCTATATTTTTCCTCATAAAATGGTTTCTTGAAGACAGAAAAAAAAAAAAAAACTAAAAAGTTGTGTTGAGATATGGATGTTGGGAGAGGTTGGTCTCACTCATCAGTTGAGAGATCTTTTCATCATGAGTGATTCAGTTATGTGCCTTAGCCAAGTTATATAGCTATCATGGATCTTGAGGGGTGTTCCTGAATGATTGAAATTATATCAAATCCTCAAATCCCAAGTGTATGCCAAAGGTGGGGAATACATTTCATCTTAACTGTCAGCTCTGATTAATTTTTAGTGGATGCCTAGTAAACTGTTTTGAGGCTGCATCTAGATTTAGTGAAAAGAGATCTGTCAACAATTTTCATGTCTACCTTGGGTGCAGGAGGGAATTGTGGCAGCAGGCATGCCAAGTATTTGCTGACCCTGCTGCATCTTTCAGGTATAGAAAATGAATTGGATAAATGCCTCAGCAGGTGTGGCACTGGATATGTTATTTCAAACACTACAAAATGGAACAATATTAAATGTTGAAAGGAACTGTCTATGTAATTAAAACTTGGCACAGAATCCAAGAGCTGGAATACAATGTCTCCGTTCCTTCCCTTGACCATGATGTTTGAACAAAAACTGACTGATAATAACTGAAAAGGCTTCTGGGATGTCAATGCAATTTTGTCCTGGGTTCCATTAGGTATAGAAAAGAGCCCGATTAAGATTAGGCAAACTACACAGGTCTGGCCGGGCCAGTTGCCATGGAGTCAGATCATATGGCCGTGCTTGGGGACCATTCTCAATTTCCCCCATCTTATTCTGTGCACAAAGACTACTTTCTGTTTACTCATTTCAACTTAGTTTAGCTCTATCATCCTTCTCATTTTGTTTGAGCCTTTCCCAGCAAATGGAGGCCTTGTGCTTTCTGTACTAAAGAGGATTCAGATGACAATGTAAAGCATTGTGAGTCACCAGGGACACTGAATTCTAGTCTGGATTCATCAGACAGTGGCATTTTGATTGGATACTGAGAAGGGTGTTACCAAACTCTGCTCAGATGGGGGAGACAAGAAGGCTGATGTGTGTTATTAGAGATGATTATTCAGAAACTCTGGCAAGACTTCGTGATTAATGATAATCATTCTCATGATGAAGCAGAAGGGGTGTGATGATGTGACGAAATTAGTAGAACAAGTCATATTAGTTTCTGGTCATAAGCCATAAATAGCTTCATTTTCTAGTGAAGAGAAGACCATTGGTGATTTTTATAATTTAGATCATTTTGTCAATGTGATACAGACTCCATTTCTGGACAAAAAGAAAAAGGGAGACAAATTCAAAGGAATTACTTTTAACCTACCGTGAGATGTTTGTCAATGGTGTGGAAATGAATTGAGAAAGCAAGTGTTTATCTATTAATTCATAAAGAATTGGGAGGACATATTTGAAGTTATGCAATGTAGGTTATTTCAAATGGTTTATACTTTATAACAGACATTTTTTGAAAGAAACTCTTTTGTTGAACTCCAATATACACTAGGTAAAAGTGAAGTTGACTGCATAGGAGATGGAGTGGAGAGTCGAGAACATGATGCACATGGATTTAAGCCTCTCTCTGACCACCTGGTAGCTGGCTCCATGAGACACCTCTTTTCTAAGGACTCACTTTGGAAACCATTGCTCTAATCCAACTGCCTCATTTTATAAACAGGGGATAAGGTGACTTTCTCAGAATCACACAACTAATTACCTGGCTGGACCTGGTCCGTGTACAATGATCTTTCCACTAAACCTCACTTGGAGTGCAAATGGTGGTTCTGTCGTTTCCTTAGTGTTCCTCTAGTCCAGCCTGCTTCTTATGTCAACAGGGTTCCATTCATTACCTCTTTCTCCTCACATTATTCGAGAGACTGCATCCCCATCGCTGCAGTTCTGTCTCGTGACAGTTTAAGGAAAAACGTATCTGACCCCACTTGCCCATGAGAGTGGAGAAGGGAACATTGGATATGCCTTCCTCAGCCAAAGGCTCACAGTGATTGCTGCTCCTGAATGTACCCTGTGACTGAGTTCTAGTGCATGACCAATGCAGCGGAAAAATCTGTCTTGTCATCTTTTATTGTATCCTTGGCCATGTGATAGGATAAAGTAATGAGAAATTCTCTACAAGTCTTGGGTTGTTTGAATTCTACTTCTCTTTCTCAGAACCAATATGGCTTTTGATACATGATAAATTCTCAAATCCTGTTTTAAGAGATTTTTTAATCATATGATAGATTAGATAGGTAGATAGAAGCCATGATAGTATCCATCACCTGATTAGAAGTGTTAGTTTTATATGGGCTTATATTTCTCAGGATCACAAATTCTTAGAGCTGGATATGATTTTAGAGAATTTCTCATCTAAGCTTTTCTCTTATATAAAAGGAAGCTGACACCCAGAGTGATAAAGAGATGTCTATGATTAGTCAGCTAGTTCTTGATGTGAATTCATTCTTCTTCCCTCAAGGTCCATTGCTCATCCCACTCTTTGGTCACTTTGCATTGGTTTGATGTGATTAAAAGAATGTGTGTTGACTGTCCTTTAGTGCAGTATATCCAGGAGAGGGGGGCGGAGATTTTCTTATTTCCTTGATGGGAAAGGGCAGACAATAAAGACCTTCTAAAACCTGGTTCTTTACCTCATTTCCAGGAGATATATACCCTTAAAAGCCTTGTTGGTCTGTAACTTCAGCTTTTTTTTTTTTTTTTTATCTGAGTGCAGTAACTATTTTATGCTGGGAGCTTAGGCATAATCACTGGTATTGCTGATAATCTTTAGATTAAGGCTGCATCATTTGCCTTTTCTATAGAAGAGGATACAGTTTGATTCAATGGTGAAAATACTACCAAGGCTGTGGGTTTGTTCTCCTTTGAGCTGATTCTTGCGATTTGGGCCCATCCACGGCCACCAATTTCACCAACATCTCTGGACAGCCATCAGGCACATATGGGATATGAGAGTGACAGCAGATCTACACAAGTCCATCACATCTCTTGGAAATATGGTAGGACCTATATATATGGCAAAGATGAGAGAAAGGAGCCATGATAGATTGAATCACGTACCCCACAAACACATGCTCAAGTTCTAACTCCAGTCCTGTGGGTGTAAAACTAATTGTAAAAAGGATCTCTGAAGATCTTATTAAGATGAGGCCAAACTGTATCAGGGTGGGCCTAAATTTCATATTACTGGAGTCCTTAAAACAACAAAAAATATGGACATGAGAGACAGAAAGGGAGAGATCACCATGTGATAGAGGCAGAGATTGATTGCCACCCAGCCACCAGAAGCTACAGACTTCAGAGAAGGCATGGCCTGCCACCACGTTGATTTTGGACTTCTAGGCTTCAAACTGTGAGCCAATAAGTTCCTGTTGATTAAGCCCATCAGTGTGTGGTATTTGTCATAGCAGCCCTGGCAAATTAAGACAGAAGCATTTGTCGAGTTAGCTTCACCCTTAAAGAATAAATTGTCTTTTTCTATCTTTGAATGCAGTCTATTAGTGATTGAAAAGTTGGCCTCTAGAGTTGGACTACCTGGGTTTGAGCCTCTTCCCTGCCTGTTACTGAATGTGTGACCTTTCATAAGTCAGTTAACCTCACTGTGCCCCAGCTTCCTCATCTGTGAAGTAGGTTAATAAGAACGAACACTTCAGAGTGGTCTGAAGATTAAACAAGTGATTATATGCAGCTTCTAGAATAGTCCAACATATATTGTGCCCTCAATTAATGTTACCTGTTATTATCCTCATATGGATTTAAGGCATCTGCTAGACTCCAGTAAAACATCAAACTCTTACTTGTTTAAGCATATCCCAGAAGCTGTCTTACTGTCTGAGTTCAGGACGCTCTACAACATCAACCAGTCACTGATAGCTTCTTCTGGGCAGTCTTTTATTGATTGATGAAGGCCACAGTTAGCATAAGGCCTATTTTCTGTGACTTCATTTATTTGGTGTGTGTTCTTGAGTGATACTAATGAGCCGCAACCTGTGCCAGGTGAACTTGGGGTGAAGGGAGAAGTAAGATGAGGATGCAAAGAGGAATAAGACATGGTTTCTTCTCTCAAAGAGCTTGGCTGTGAGAGGTGGGGTGGGATGCAAGGAAATAGAAAAGGGTCCTTGTCTTCAAAGAGTTCTTTGTTTTGAAAGGAAGAGAGACTCAGTAAACAAATAGTGACAAAGCAGTGGGATATGTGCAAAGTGCTAAGGTAGCATAGAAGAGGAAGTGACTTAGGCAGCCAGAGGGCACAAGTGAAGCTTCATGCACAGGAAATGACATACAAACTGGGTCATGAGAGATGAGTAACTGTTTGTCAGATAGAAGAGAGGGTAAGTTTCTAGGCTGGGGAAGCCGCATGTTCAAAGGCACGGAGGCATGATACACAAAGGGAGGTGATTTTCGGGCAGTGTGAGCAGTTCAGAAAGTACACAGGACTGTCCTGCTTCAGTGACATATCATTGCTCAGCTCCTTCTCCCAGTTGGTAGAGCCTTGAGCGAGTCATCCCCTGCCCGCCTTCCCAAGCCCATCTTTTGCTTCAGAGCCACCAGGCACACTGTCCTCCTTTTTTGTCTCTGGAACATGATAAACATGTGTTTACTTCAGACCTGCTGCACTTACTGCTGCTTCTTTCTGGAACAGTCTCCCCCCATCCATTTGCATGACTGGCTCCTTCTCACTCTTCAGGTCCACCTCCTCAGCGAGACCATCCATGACCATTTTCCCTGAAGCAGGTCCCTTGCTATTTGCTATCATGATGCATATCCCATGGAACTCACAGTGACCTGTAATTATTTTACCTGTTAGCATTTTGTTGCCTGCCTGGTGTTCTGGAATGTAGCATGCTCCTTGAGAATAGGGACACCATCTGTCTTATTCCTATTGTATCCCTAGTGCCCAGCTCAGTCCCTGACACATTGCATTCAATAGATATTTGTTGAATGAAGAAATGAAGATATCAATCAATGAATGAAGGAATGAATGAAGACATTGGAAAGAGATTGCCCTGGAAATTTTCTGTTTCTCCAGGTCCAATCTCTACCCTTCTGGATTCCATCCTGTTTTGTGTCATGGCAGGCTGACCTGTATGGCCTACAGCAGTAGCTTCCCTGTGGGCTGGATTCAGCCAGTAGGGAGCAGTGACTGGAGAGATGAGAGCTGATTGGGGTGACCTTGAGCTGGTTGCAGCCTTCTTCTGAAGGTCTCTGTAAGGGCCTGTTCCACTGCGCTGCTCTGCTTCTAGGAAAGGATAAGTGCTCTCTCCCTTCACCACTTTAGGTCTGGGAGGAGGGATTAACACCTTCTCTATCTTTCCATGTCACTACTCCTTTTGATCTCCCTCTACTCTGTCCACATCCTTGTAGGTAGTGTCTCCGTTCATCTCTCTTGAACTTACCTATGCCAACCTGTTTCCTGCTAGAACCCAGAGAGTACAAGAGGGCTGGCACCAGGTTATGATTGACCTTCCATACCATGTAAGGAACTCAGAGCATATTCAACAATGGAGAACTATTAAAGATAGACTTTTATGCAGGGGTTCAACTGATCCAATGAGTGAGGCAAATGCCGGTGTCTATATAGAGCATGTCCTCCAGGCTTTTTCGATCATGTGCCCCAGCAGTGAAAAGTGCTAAGTACTTTTGTATAGTCTAAAATACACAATAATAGATATTTAAAAAGACAAGGTAAAGGTAAAATAAACTGTATTTAAAGCATTTCAAATTGATTTTTAATTTCGTTCTCACTGAAAACTATACTATTAGTGTTCTGAATCCTTACTGTTTAAATATCTTGCTAAATATTATGGCTAACATTTCAATATACACTTAGAGTGGTGTTCATTTTTAAGGAGCGTGCATATAAGTCCATAGTCTCATGATTTCCTTGATAACTTTAATGGGGGGTGGGGGTTGGGATAACCTCTTCTCAGCCTTAATTATATCATCATTGTTTGCAGCATGTAATATAGTGACAATACACTTCTCCAAAGTTTAGAAGGGGCAACTCTGGCATTTTCTGGTTCATTTATGCTTACATTATTGTGTTATCTTCAACCCATGATTTCTTTTCAGGAGTGTCAGACCCATTTTGTGATTGCTCAGTGTAATAGTCAGCCAAAGGGGTGCTGATGCAAAATACCAGGCTTCCTGGGTTCCTCTCTTCCCAGGGCTTGTCTCCAGGCTCAGCTGCCTTGCTCTCTCTACAAGGCCAGCTATAGACTATCAGGCGACCAGCTCTGTCTCACTCTCTGGGCTCAGCTGCTCTCCTCCTCTGCGTTCTTCTCCTGTGTGTTTACTTCCTGGGCTCCAGCTCAAAAACTCCCACTCTCTTCTCTGTAGAGTGGTTTTCTCTGTGAGTCCCCGCCTACCAAGGGGGTAGGGATTCACTGTCCTACTGATGTGGCCCAATGAAAGCCCTAGTCATAATTTAATCACTCCCAGAGGAACAGATCCATTTACAAACATAATCCAATATCTATTTTTGGAATTCATAAACAATGCCAAACTGCTACACTCAGCAAATTAAAATTAGACAATAATCCCAGAGATTTACTTAACCAGTCATATGTCATAATAAATGAAATTAAACAGATGAAATTGTGAAGGGATCACTGTCAACTTCTCTTATGTGTGGGGCACTCACTCTCCCTCACATTACCTAAGTGACAGGGGACTACTAACATATGGACTAAGTGTGCTGTATCATGTTAAATATTAGAAAAACTTAATCTCTTATTTTCTTACATAATAAATTATACAGAAATTTATATGGAAGTTCTAATGTTTTCTCCAATACCCCCAACAATTGTCTTGTACACTTGTTGGGGTACGTGTGCCCCACTTTGGAGACTACTGGTTATAGATTATAGATATGAAGGGAAGATTCTAGAATTAGAAGATCAGTTAGGAGGCAATTCCAACAGTTATTAAATTAGCAGGAGTCCTTTTAGCTATGGGATTTCTATTAGATTCCAACCAAAGCCCTGTTATCACTATGGGCTTCTTTCCATGCTAATTTGCCTATTTTTTCCATAACTCTAGTAAATAAAACAGTAACAGTTAATAGTAACCACTTATTATTTGGATTACATTATTAAAGACAGACCAAGAACCAGGAGTTCTATATGCCATTTTAAGCATATGCTAAAGAAAGACCAGGGACTTTTGATGCATGATCTAAATTAAACTGCATAACAATCCTGAAAGATCAGCATTGGTTTTACCTTTTTACAATGAGGAAACATATTTAAAAAGGTCAAGAAACTTGGTCAGCAGCTAGTAAGTGGTAGAGAGGGCTTCAATTTAAACTCATGCCTGCCTATGCCCAAAGAACTTGTCCCTAGCTTACCATATAATGCTGATTTTAAAAAGTAAAATTTTGGATGCTTTTGTCAGATAGCCTTGATTTTTTTTCAATAAAGTAGGAGAAGGGAGTTGGTGGACCAAAAGTCTATGTTCAAATAAAATCCGTTTGCAATGTCCTGACTAACCAGCTTGAAGGGAGTAAATCCTTGAAGCTATTCTCTTTGTTCTTTCCACATTTAAAGCAATGATCTTACATTTCTTCCCTACAGCAAATTCACTCTGACTACATCATGGTTTCCCTGTGATTCCTTCCTTCCCAGCTTAGAACTAGTTAATGCTCTAAGTGAGCAAGGATTTGGATGGGGAAAAAACTCAAGAATGCATGCTTCCTTTACTTGTTATTTTTGGTTTATTGTTCTTGGATCCAAGTTCCAAGATGTTGAGGTGAATGTCAAATAAAGTTGAGAGTCGTTAGGGAGAAAATGCAGGAGACTCCTTAAGAAAACCCTTAGAGGAGGAAGTCACTATTACAAGTTGAGAAAAGGTGTTTTTCCCTTTCATACATAAGCCTTGATGAGAGTGTCTCTTTTGCTAGCTGGGCAGATGATGTTAATGTCCTATTTCCTACCTGGCTATGGGCTCTGTCATATCCATCATATCTCCCAAGAGCCTTGAGTCTGACCAGTCTCTGTCTTTTTATAGAACCCCAGCATGCCAAAGGGTCATGACTACTGAAATGGTGTGGAGGTGGGAGATGATCCTGGCAAGGGAACAGGAAGCTAGCCTAGAAAGCAGGTGGGGAAAGTTTAAGGTGGGAACGTGGATGAGTTTTAGAAGAGCAACCACAGGGGTAGGAGTCAAGCATTAAGGAAAAGAATGATCATGTACTTATACAAGGGAAGAGTGCTTCTATGTCCTCTTAAGACATCAGACTTTCCTACCTGCTGTTGGTGCACCTCCAGAGAAGACTGATGGAGAAATAAGTCACTTCAGCTCTTGATAAGTACATTTGCAAAGATTAAAATCCCAGGTGGGAGAGAAAACAAACAGAATTTTGTGCCTACAAAGCAAATCACAGTAATCCACTGGGATGCCAGGGGAAATACAAAGTGTTATGTTAAGAGCATGAAAGGTGGACATTTTAATATATTTCCTATTATTTTTGACTGAATAGCTCAAGCAGTTCACATTGTTGAATAACTTGGCTTATATAATGGCTTGAGCAATTTTGGAAGGAGTTAAGATCGTTTAATAAGTCTACAGAGTATAACGTTTCTATTAGGCCATGCATTGGTGGGTCTGCACATACAAAGGCGCACACCCTTGTAAAACTGGGGACAGAAAGCCACTGCTGTCTTTCTGCAATGGGTGTCTCAGCTCTCCTGGCTATGATCAGCAGTGCAGTTGCTCTGGGCCCTGCATTTGTGGGCGGGGGTGGGTGGGGCTGAGGTAGGAGAACCCTCACCCTGAATTGTTAAACACTGTTAGAAAACTCACTGAACCCTGAGCCCTGTCTGCTCTCTCCTGCACCTAGCTCAATGGTCTTTCTATTTCACTCCTGTTGATTCTCCTATTTATTCAGAGCAACTGTAAAACTTTCTTCTTGAGTTCTGAATCAACAAAGTGCTCTACCTCATTTCCCCCCATCCCTTCTTCCACCTTGTTCCCTCATTCCTGGCCTCTCTTTCTCACAGCAGATGACCTGATCACCTGTCTTTCTAGCAAGATTTATTTCAATTTCCCTTATTTCTAATGTAAATTCCTCTGTCTCACCCCCTCCCCTCGCTGACTTCTCTTCTCTGCCCTCTGCCTAGGTAATCAGTCATATCTTTTCCATCACTCCTCCCATGTCCATTCCCACTGATATCATTTTGTCATTGTACACATGTGTTCTCCCCTTCTACTTAAAATATCTGTTTTCTCTTGAAATTTTTACTGTTTCTGAAGATAGCATCTTATCACTAACATTTCAAAGCATATATTTTATATTTATCAACTACTTTATCACTCATTGACTCTTTTTACTTCCTTCTTTTCATTTAGGGGCAAAACTTCACTTAGGTTGAAGGATAGAAAGATGTTTGCTTTGGAGAAGAGAAAGCTCAGGTTTTCCATGCAATTTGTATTCAAACACATGATGAGTTCACAGGTGGGGAAGGATTGCTTGTCTTGTAACACTAAGAGAATTAGAGTCAGCAAGTTAAAGCTACAATGAGACAAATTTCAATATGGGAAGTGGCTGTGGCTCAATTGGTTAGGCTCCTGTTTACCATATGGGAGGCCCCAAGTTCATTTCCGGGACCTCCTGGTGAAGGCAAGCCGGCTCCTGTGGTGTGGTGAGCCAACGCAGTACGATGACTCAACAAAGGGAGACAAGCAGACACAGAAAAACACAAAAAAGCAAATGAGCACAGCAAGCACCAGCAGCAAGGGGGGGATAAGTAAATAAATAAAAATAAATCTTAAAAAAAAATTTTTTTTCAATATTCTGTCAGGATGGATTTCATTATGACCAGACTTACCCAACAGGGGCTGCTTCAGGTTGCAGCAGGTTTCCCATTACTGCAGGTATTCAAACTTAGTATAGGGGGTTAAATACTGTTCCTCCAAAAGATATTTCCAAGTTCTAACCTCCGATACCTGTGAACGTGACCTTTGCAAGATGTAATTAGTTAAGGATCTCATCCTTAATAGAATATAATTCTGGGTATAGGATGATGCTAAATCCAATCATATAAGATGGCCCTTATATGAAGGGGGGAGAACCCAGAGATACACAGAGAAGGCAGAGACTGGAATGATGTGTCTACAAGCCAAAGAATGCCAAGGATTGCCAAGGATTGCCATCAGCCACCAGAGGCTAGGAGAGAGGCATGGAATAGATTCTCCTCAGAGCTCCAAGAAGGAAGCAACCCTGTTGACACTTTGATTTTGGACTTCGGGCCCCCAGGACTGTGAAATAATAAATTTCTGGTTTAAGCCACTTATGGCAATTATATTATATCTCTAGGAAACTACTACACTCAGGTTAGATGGTTGTGGAATAGATTCAAGCATCAAATGAGCTCTTGGAACAGAGCAGTGCTTTTGAATCCTGAGATTTTGTGATTATCATCCAGAATATTACCAAGTTCTTCCTTGTTTGACCTGTTTGCAGCATAAGCCATCACCATGTTCATTGATAATAATGATCGTTATTTTAAAAATTTAAGCAATACAGAATGTGTAAATGTCTAAACCCTCCTCTCCTCTATTCTTTCCCACTCACCAAGTCATTACTGTCAACAGTTTGGTAAGGATTTTTAGGTAGGTATGTAAGTATCTTTCTATCTAGCTACATATATATTTTCAATAAATGGGCTTACAGTATATTTGGTGCTCTCTAACTTACATTTTGTCTGCCATGGCAGCCTTCCAGATCTACCTCCCTGTTACAAATGGCTTCCTGGAATTTGAGTGTAAACTAGGGATTGGCAAACTTGTTCTGTAAAGATTAGATAGTAGATATTTTTGGCTTTGCAGATCATATGGTCTCTGTTGCAACTACTGAACCTTGCCGTGCAGTGTGAAAGCAACCACAGGCAAAATGCAAATAAATGGGCATGGCTGTATTCCAATAAAACGTTATTTATGGACACTGAAATGTGCTACTATATAATTTTCATACATCATGAAATATTCTTCTGCTATTTTTCAACCACTTAAAAAGATAAAACCATTCTTTGCTTGGGGTTATACAAAAAGCAGGCAGTGGGCAGGATTTAGTCTATGGGCTGTAGTTTGCCAATCCCTGATATAATTGTTAGGGGAGATTATTAATTTTCCACTTCTGGTGTTCCCTTCCATGTGGACAGAACTCCACTAGCATAACATGCTGCCTTTCTGTACCCCTTCACTACCTTTGTCTCAGAGGAGGTGGAGGGGTTTAGTAGGGGTTTAGAGGAGAAAGTGGGCATGCCACTTCCTATTCTCTTCCTCCTCAGGAACCAGCTTCCTGCAGGAAGCAGATATTTTCATCTGCTCTATAAGGAGTCCTTCGCAGACCAGCACCACAGGATGGGCAACCTGTCTAGTTCTGAGCATTAGTATGAGAAAGTCCACTTGCTTTCAGATATAAGCCACTTTTTCCAGTTATCAGTTTTATCAACAATAAAGGTATTATTTTGGTCTCTAATCTGCTTTATTCATTTGCCTTTTTTTCTCAGTTGACTTAGTTTGGGAATAGACATGATATTTATTGAGTTATATAAGAACTTCAACTTGGATTTAATGATCTAGCCATTCTCTACCCTTTCACTCTTAATACTTCCTACTCCTTTGCTTAACCATTCATGAACAAGTCAGTGGATCAATTATTTACTCCTCCTTCTTGCTCTTCAGGCCATCTAATAAGGGTTTATGTCTTGTAGGTCTTTCTTTTAAACTCTCATAGATATCTCTAGAATGACCAATGCCGTCTCTATACCTTCATCTCTTTCTTCTTCTATATTTCTTGCCTGCCTCCACCAGATTAACATTTCTACAGTATGGCTTTGAGATTTCAGATGCATCATACTTTTGCCCAGAAACCTTTAATGAATATCTGCCACCCTTTAAATAACATTCAAAGCCTTCTATATTTTGAAACTTACTGATTATTTTAGCTTTATCTTTCATTATTTTTTAAGTTTTGATTCATCTAAAATGTTTATAGAAGTGCCTGGCATATAATAAACATGCAACATATTCAGCTAAATTGTTATTCCATTACACACACTCCACTTCCCAGTCAAAGCTACAACTTGCTATTTCCTACAGGACTTGCTTTAACCTACATTTTCTGCTTTATTCAAGCCATTTCCAAGTCATCATCTCTGCTGACTAAAATCCTATCCAAGGCTTCTTCATTATACATAATAATATCACATTTTTAGAAATCTTTAATTCAGTTGAAGACAGAAAAATAGTGAGTTCTTACACATTCTGAGCACTTAATGAAAAACCCTGGGACTCTCAAGATCACAATCGTGTGGGGAAAATTAATATGTGAGCAAGAAGTTGCCATTGAGTGTTATGTGTCAAGAGATAGAAGTTATTTCAATGTAAAATTTTGTAAATAGGAAAGAGTGATTAACTAATTACTTTGACAAATATTTGTTGAATGCTTACCATGTGCCGTGCATTGTATCAGGAATTCCGTAGCAAGCAAAAGTAGACTTGGCCCTGCTGTCATAGGGTTTTACCATCTACAGAGGGAGACAATCAACCTCACATGTAAAATAAATTTAAACATCTGACAAACAAAATGAGGTTGTAGTGCTGTGAGAGGGTATCATAGGGGGATCTGAAAAGGGTAGTAGGGTAGAGATGGAGGGAAATGGATGGTTTCAAGATATGCTTTGGAGGGATAGTCAGAAAGAGTAGATATGGCTGCCCAATTCATTGCATCTCCTATTCATGGTTTCGAAGGAGGAATTAGGGTTCAGCAAGTGAGATGTGGGAGGAAGGATTTCAGATTGAGAAAATAGTTTATGCAAGTGAACTGATATAAAATATAGCACACTGAGTCAGGAACTACAAGTTATTTAGTATGGCCAAAGTAAAAGCTATCAGGAAGTGGTAAGGACTGAGGCAGGAGATGTAGGCAGCTAGGGATGACCAGATCAAGAAGGGTATTGTGTGCCACTCTAGAGAAATGAGATTCATCCTGAAGATAGTGGGAAGCCATTGAATGGTTTTAGGAAGGGGAGTCACAAAACAGTTGTGTGGAAAATGGATTTAGGAAAGATAGTGAGGAGAAGTGGGACAAGCCTGGAAGAAGGGATACCACCTAGTGATTACTACAAAATTCCAGAAGGAAGATGGTGAAGGCCTGACCAGAATCTTGGGCATTAAGATCTCAGTGTCTTACCCTCATTAAATATTATTAAAATGAGGGAATGATTCTGGTCTCATAGTCTTGTTAGGCCTGGCCCTTGGAATCTGATGAGTTTCCAGGAGTATGTTAATTTGTATTCTCTAGAAGCAGATCACAGAAAAGGATTTGAACACAAGCAGTTTATTTGGGAAGTGATCCCAGGGAACATTGGTAGGGGAGCAAAAGTGAAATGGTGAAGAGAATGCACTCAATAAAATATAGATAAAATTATAGATGAGGTTACTGCTATTGGCAACTGGGACTCAATCCCTCTGGGTATCTCTGGGAGATAGTGTAGATCGTGCATCCAGAATTATTCCATCTTAGGGTGTGGGAGCTGGTGGGCTTATTCAAAATTCTATTATTACTTGAGAGTTGGCCCTTTTGGACTGCTCCATAGATAGAGTGAGCTCCTACCTTCCTTCAGAGACAGACTTCAGGGGGTGAGAGGTCAGTGATACTTCTCTTGGCTTTAGTCTTCAAGCTGTGGTTGGGAGTGAATGAAGTCTTTGAAATGAAATAGCACGCATCCCAGGAGACTGTTTAAATTTCTGGTGATCTACCCTGTGGACTCCACTGCAGTGTGCCAAATGGGGATATAACTATGGCTCATGTTGCTTCTGTAGTGTGCAGGGGTCAATAGGGAGGACATTAAGAAAGCATTTCTTCTGATGGGAGAGATCTAAATTTGAGTCATAGAAGGAATTATCAATGATTGCACTCCAACTAAGTGCCAAGGATGATGCTAAAGAATTTCAGACACCTTGTCTAATTAATTAATTTAATCACGACAGTCATCTTGTTAAGAAGTAACTGCACAGTCTTTGCAGATAAGTATCATATAAAGTATCAGTTATCTTTTGCCACAATAATGCTACATAACTAACAACCATAAAACCTAGTGTCTTAAAATAACAAGTGTTTGTTAGTTTGAAAGTCTGGAGGTTAGTGATTTAGGCTGGGCTCAGCTGGGAAGTTCTTCTGGCCTGAGCTGAGTTCACTTACAGGCCTGGGAGTCAGCTGAATGTCAGCTGTTTATGATCACCTAGATTGGGATGATTAGAGGGCCTCCACTATTCTCCAGTCATCTCTCACCATCCCAAAGGCTAGCCCTGGCATGTTTTCACGGTGATGGCTGAGGGCAAGAGCATAAGTAGAAATATGCAAGCACATTTTGAACTCTCTGCTTGCGACATATCTGATAACATCTCCTTGGCCAAAGAAAATCACGTGGCTGGGATCGGAGTCAGAATCTTGATATTTGAAGAGGTAAAAAATTGGGGCAGTGACACAGACACTGTACATTTTGCTAATAGATATCAGCTGAGGTTTAAACCCACAGCCCTGGAAAGCCATTTGTTGTGCTTTGTAAAAGGAATTGCCATATCATCTAAGTTGGGCCTAGAAAAATGGGTCATCATTGGCTTCAAAGAGGTGTATTTAACCATCTGCATCTTTATGTGGTTTCTAATTCACCCTCTGGCCAAAGATGGATTTGTTTGTTTGTTTGTTTATTATTTATTTTTAAGAGAGAGCTGATGAGGAAAAAGAAAAACTTCAAGGCCATTTTTACTGAAAGGATGCTTAGTGACCACTGGACACTACAAACCATAGCGGATTGCACTAGATATGTGTAATTTTATCTTTTCAAAATCACTTTGATATTTCCAAGAGGAGATGGGCAAAATGAGATGGCTATGGCTAATTTGCATTTTAAAAGGACTATCTTAGAGTGGCAGTTCAGCCCAAGAAGATTGCAAGTTCAGTATAAAAGGTCAGAGATATCTGTCCACCAACTGAGATAATGTAGCCAAGGGATGCTAGGACTGTTCGAGCTGCTCTGGGCAGCCGTGATTTAGGAATGCATTCTTCCTCTTCTTTTTAAAAAACAGTTATGACCAACCCTTTGTGTCCTGGCAGGAGAAAAGAATAAAACTTGACCTCCTTTTATTCCAACAATGGCCTGCTACTGCCTCATTCCATTGTCTCAACATGTATCATCTGTCAGTCGTCAACTCTCCTTCCAAAACAGAGCTGTATTCTCCTTGTGTTATCACTTTGCTATTTGGTGTCCTTTCTCATCTGCTTTTGGAATTTAAGGAGGAAAAAAAAAAGACCATGAAAAACATCAGAGTTGGATGCTATTCATTCACTTATTTCTAAGTAAATGGAAACTGACAGGCACCTCTTCAGAAAATGTTTACTGTATGGACAAGTGTTGATGACACGGGCTGAAAGACACAGTCTGGTGCCACCGGGACCAGCTGCTCCTTCAGTAGTTACCATTGTGCAGCCTCGCTTTCATTTTGGCTTGGCACATGCATTTTCAGTCTGCCTTACATTGTGTCTCCAGGATACTTTATCTCTGGCACTGTCTGCCAGAGACAATAGATGGGCCTTTTGACCAAGCCTGAAAGCTTGGGCTTTGTGTGCTCTTGATCTCTGGTGCTACTGCTGCTTACATAATGGGCTTTGCCTGATGCCAGCGGATGCATCTGCTGTTGGCCCAGTAACTTTGCTTCATGGAAATGGCACTCGATTTTTTGTACTTCATGCTGCTGGGCTGACATTTACCAAGCTGGGCCAATGTTTTTGTTTTCGGTGGAGAAGAAACACTGCTCAGTGCTTAGCTAGGGAAGCATGGTTTAAGCTATTGGATTTATAGTAGATCTCAGACTGGCTCAAATCACAGATCCTGAATGATCTCTCCTCAACTACATAAGTGATGTCATTTGGGGGGCAATTGCGTAATTGGTGTTCCAATCCCTTGGGAATGTGCTGCTCCCCTGTATGAAATCTAGACTGTAACAGCCTGTTATAAAATTATAACAAAAGAGTTAAGACCTTGTCTACCTTTCAATCACTCACTCAACAAGCATATATGGGGCACCTGTTTGAATGCAGGGCCCTGTGTTGGGTTCTGGGAACACAAAGAGTCATTAGTTACTATCCCTGCTTTAGAGTTCTACAATTTTATTAAGCAAAATTGCATACACAAACACAGATAAGGTAGGTATTATTTAGTGCATTCAAAGAAGAGGGATTTCAGGGAGGGGGAGATCACTGTGAGCTGAAGTCCCTAGGGAAATTTTCCTTAGGGGAAATAAAATCCTAATGTAAAAGACTAACTGGTAAATTGCAGGTTGAGTGAACCCAGATGGATAAAAACACACAGTCATAAACAGAGCTATTCTTGGGTGTACAATGTTTGTTTTAGAAAGTGAAACACCGTATGCCTTTGAAAATTAAATTTTTAAGCCACAGCATGCCCCAGGTACTTTATGTTTGTTTGCTTTATCCTCTAAAGACTTCAGTAAGTTGAGGGGAAAGAGGGAAGGGACCAACATTTATTAAGCACCTTCTGTTTACCACGCACTCTTCTAGTTTATGTACATTAACTCATTTAATTCTCCAGAAGTCCTGTGAGTCAAGCATTATTGCCCGCATTTATAGATGAAGAAACTGAGGCTCGGTGAAATTACATCATTTGGCTAAGACTCACAGTCATTAAGTGACTGAGCCCTTTGCATTGCATGCAGCTGATAACTTACTTGATTTTTAAGATGGTCCAGAGAATAGAAAATTTCAGTATCAATGTGGCCAGTATAGCAAATATTTGAAATACTGCTTATTAGATGAGTATAATGTTAGTAATTACAAAAATGGATTAAAACGAAAAAAATAAAAGGCAGTCAAAAGAAATGAAACCGTTGATGCTTATTCTTTTGAAAACTCATCATGGGGTATGCCATAAGTCATAGGTAGAACAAGATGTGTATATGTGTGTGCACGTGTACATGTACGTGTCGGTGGTGTTGGGTTGTGTCCTTTTGAATTTGGTTCACTCTACACATTTTAGGTACTAACAGAGTCAATGTCTGATACATTAAAATTTTATTACAAAATGATGAAGAACAGTTCCACTAGGACTCTCAAGGTGACAAATGTTCCATAGTTAAAATAATGCTTTGGGAAAACCAAAATAGACCCACTGCACCTAAAATAATGAGCTAAAAATACAAGGAAGAAAAAAAAAAAAAAGAAAAAGAAAAAGAAAATGGTGGCTCACAGCCACAGCAAGGCAGACCATTATGTTTGAGTCATTGTTCTCACATTTTCCACTGTAGGTCACCCTCTGCCCTGGACTGTTTATCCTCCCTTGGGCATCCTCTTTTGAAATCATGGTCTTTTTGCACTCTTGCCCCCCACCCTCTGCTGGTTTGCATGAATGGAGTAATGGAAGTTTCTACACTCCAACCTCCAGGGCAATGGCTCTTTGGGCAGCAGACTAGGGAATGGAATGATGTTATGCAAGCAGCTGCTTGCGCACTGTAATTTTTCCCTGTGTCCTTTAGCTATTCTCGGTGAATTACCACAAGGATAGTCCCTTAGGGTAAAGCCCCATTCTCTCCATCGTCTCTGGCAGGAAACATTACCTGGCCCCCTGTATGTCCTGCAGTTGCGTTTGAGTCCATACCCAGAGCAGTTAAAGTGAGCATTCTTGGGGTTTGCAGGCAGGGACAAGGGAGAAGACAAATTCATCTCATTTATGCCATCTACTCAAGAATCTGTCCTTTTGGGTCTTGCTGAAAAGTAAGTCAATACATAAATGCCCCTCTTGCCAGGACCACTTACCTCTATAATCTATGGCAGGCTGAATTTTGCTGGAAGAAATGGTGAGACTTAAAACTTTTTCATGGTGACAGATAACACATACATAGAAAAGTACATCAAACAAATGTATAGCTTAATGAATTATAAAGTGCATATGTATGTAACCACCACCCAGGTCAAGGAATAGAGCGTGGCCAGCACCCCAGATGCTCTCTGCATGCCACTTTCCAACATAACTACCTCCTTCCTCTCAAGGTAACTAACCCCAATCCTCATTTTTTTGGTGATTGTTTCTTTGTGTGGATGTGTGTTGATAGGTTTATCAACTAAAGACTATAGTCTTGAAACTGCAGGTTTTTGGGGGCATTTTGCCCCTTTCAGTTGAACAAGAAAACTCCATAATAAAATCCAAGACACTGTGCAGAGGGAGGCTGTCATTGGACAAGGCTGGGGTCAGTCTCTGCTTTGTCATTTACCAGCTGTATGGCTTTGGGCAGGTCACATATACTCTCTAAAATTCAGTTTCCTTATTTATTAAGTGAAGATAACAAGGTTATGTATGGTGCCGGAAATAAAATAGAGTACGGAAGCACCTATCTGTGGTCCTGTGCTTGGTATATGCTCGAGAGCCCTTCCTCCTGTAGGAAAATGATGAGACTTGGGAAGTCTGCATTTGCTGTTCCCCGCCCACATACAGCTCCTCCAAAGAGAAGGCTCTCTGTGTGGCCCAGTGTGACCATCCACGCAGTCATTCATTCAGTGCAGGGGGTGGCTGGTAGGTACAATGCCTGGCACATAGTAGTCTTGGAAATAAATGTCAGCTGAAGCGATGAATCAATGAATGAGTCATTTACCCCAGTCCCTCCTCTCACATACCAAAGTTACCAGAGAGGCCTCAGGAGGAGGCATTAAGGGGCCTCGGTTAAGCCTGTCAGTCCAACTCTTCTGCTATTAACTGCAAATGGGGACAGTTTATTTACCCATCTCTGCTTCATTTGTCCATCTGTTAACTGGGGCTAATAACAGTGCTGCTCTTATAGACTTGTGAGGAGTAAATGAGAAAAAATAGATAAAGCCTTACCAGCAGGACCTGGCACACTGTAAGCCTGTATCAAATGTTGTTGTTACTGTTATGAAAGAGTTAATGATAAAGTGCTAGGAGAATTTGGGGGAAGGTGAAGTCGGAGAGACTAAATCTCTGGGAGGACATTTTTAATAAAGTGTTTGGGGGAAGATCATCTTCGTGCTGTGCCTTCAGCCTAGGTAGGATTTGAATTCAACCTCTTTTCCTCACCTAGTTAGCTCTTTCCCTACCTTCTTCAATTGGCTAACTCCTGGTTGTCACTCAGTTCTCATCTTAAATGTCTTTTTCTCCAGGAAAGCTTCCCCTGATCTGTCTGACCAGGTTCAGACACCTGGCCATACTTTCAAAGCACCTATACGTGGCCTTTTGGGCACAGATGGCAATTTGAGTTACAGATTTATGTAAATATTTAATTTCTCACTCCCCCACTAGATTGTAAGATTCTTGGGGGAAGTGGTTGTGAATTTTTTTTTCACTCCTTTATCCCCAGTACCCATATATACAGTGCTGAGCATGTAGTAGACACCAATCAATATTTGCCGAATGATTTCATTGATATGTATATAAGAGTGTGTGGGGGGTGGCATTTTAGGAAGATGGACCGACAGAAACAGAATCAAAGATATGGCTTCTTTAATCTGAAATTTGTCTAAATACTTTATTAATGGAATTCTCCCTTTTAGATAATGTCCAGCTGCAATTCTACAGAGGTGCCACCCCTGCAGCTGTTATCTAAGCAAAAAGAAAGAATCAGTGGGAATTTCAGAATCGGTAAAGAATGGGCAGAGGAAGTGTGGCAGGCCAGGCTGAGCCATCTGGGAGGAGGCAAGGGCTTTTGGACTCTTGGATTTTCCCTGAGGACCGCCCAGATAAAGGGCCATGTGGTGGTGGTTTGGGAATAGAAAAGTGCATGGTGCATGGGGCAACAGAATATCCAATGACAGGGTGACTGGGAGCATGGACCTGGGAGTCAGAGACTCTGTCCTAAAGTAACGTGGCCTTGAAAGTGTCTCCAAGGGCTTGGGGGTGGTTGTGAGGATAAAAGAAGATAGCACATGCAAAGTGCCTCGCCTGACCCTGGATGCATGGTACCCACCTAATAATTTCTAGCTATTATGGGTTGAACTCCGTCCTGCAAAAAAAGACATATTCAAGTCCCAATTCCTGGTGGTCCTATGAATATGACCTTATTTGGAAATAGGGGCTTTGAAAATGTGATGAGTTAAGATGAGGCCAAACTGGATTTGGATGGGCCCTATTCCAATAGGACTAGTGTCCTTATAAAAGAGGAGGAAATTTGGACACAGACACAGGGAAAAGGGCCTGAAGGTGGAAGAGGCAGAGAATGGAGTGATGCATCTACAAGCCGAGGGACCCCAAGGATTGCCCACAAACACTAGAACTAGAGAGAGGCAAGGAAGCCTTCTCCCCTATGGGTTTTAGAGGGAGCATGTTCCTGCTGACACCTTGATTTTGGTCCTCTATCCTCCAGAATTGTGAGAAAATAAATTTCTGTTGTTTGAAGCCACCTGGTGTGTGGTACTTTATTTTTGGAAGCCCTAATTCACTGGCCGTGATAACTGTGCCCACAATTGCTCTATTCTATGATGTGTATCTCCCCACCCCATTTTATTGTTTTGAAAATTGGAATGTGCCTTAGAATTTATGTGTACTTTCATTGTAATGTTTCCTTTTTATTTGGTAACACTGTCATTAAATTGAAGGTAGGTTGCAGAATCAATGGTATCTTAGAATTGAGAAAAAAAAATTTTTTTTAAATTTCTTCTCAGAGAAATGTTTTATATAGGGCTGAGTCTTATTTTGAGAAAATAAAATGTTTAACGTTGTCATTAAGAAGTACAGTGAATGTTTTAAGGTGCATATAAAGGGAAATTATCTTTGGGGAACTTTTCCAGAAACCAGTAGATTGTGAGACTAGGTAGCTTTTGTGTCACTCCTATTAAGTCACTTGGGCAATGCTTTTTTTAAGAAACATGAGAAATTTACTTAACTGGTACAGGACCCTAGAAGCTATATTTCTATTTGTAAAGTAATTCTCCTCAAGGAATTCAGAGTGCTTGGCAGACAGTTTCTAATAAACTCTTACAAAATGCATGTGCAATGGGCAAAGGGTGCAGGCGAGCAGGGATGTGGGAGGGGTCATTTTTATTTCTGTTTTATGGCACACTTAAGTAACTTCTCAAATGCCAGCAAAACAAGGACAAAGCTGGGAACAAAATCTAAGTTTCCCAAAGCCAAAATTATTTGTCTGTTTTCTGGATACAATTACCATTTCATCAAGTATTATTTTTGATTCTCCCTTCACCTCACTTCCATTCTATTTGTTTGTACAAAATTTTCAATTTTTGCTAAAAAAATTTCTGATTTGTTAAGTAGTTGCTTGAGCTGAAAATATGACTGAACATCTCTTTATCCTATGAATTAAGTTAAAACTTAAATACCCGAAAGAAAAGTAAATGTCAGGCCTGTTTCATAGAACTAAATATCAGATGCTGAAAGTGTGTATTCTTAGATATAACATTCCTGGCCAGTATTTCCAAAGTGTCTGTGCTAACTGATGTTAAAAATACAGGAAAAAATATAGTTAGATAGCAATCTGAGGAAATTAGGTGTATGTTGGGTCATTTAAACTGTGAGCATTTCCTTTTAAATATTTAAAAACAATAGGTGTCATTTTTCACTATCAAATTGGCATAAGATAAAATTACACAATGTTGGTCAAAAGAAGAGTCAGCCTTATTTCTATGTAGAAACTGTGGGCATAGAAATGTTCACAGCCTTTCTAGAAGGTAATTTGTCAATATGGATAAAATTGCAAATGTGAAAACTCTTTGACCACTACCCCCTTTCTAGGAATCTGTATTAAAAATCTAACCATGAATGTGCTCTAAGTTTTGGGTAAAGATGTTTATCATAGCATTGTTTATTAGAAAAACAACTGGAAACAGCTTATGTGGCCAACCATAATGTTTTTACTCAAAAAGTTATGGTACAATCATATAATGGAATTCTATGTTGCCTTTAAAAATAATGTTATAAAATATTATATTATACTATATTTGTTGGGATATGTTTAGTTTGCCAAAGGGCTGCTGATGCAAAGTACCATAAATGGATTGACTTTTATAAAGGGGATTTATTTGGAGTAAAAGCTTACAGTTCCAAGGCTGTGAAAGGTCCAAATCGAGGCACCATAAGAGGTTCTTTCTCACCAAGGTCAGCTGCTTTTGATCCTGGCATGTTGCCACATGGTGAGGCAAGATGGCTGCAGATCTCTGCTGAGGTCTCTGCTTCTCGGCAGCTGTAGGCAAGCCTGGCATATAGGGCTTGTCTTTTACTGGGCCTCCTCTCTCAGTCTTGGTAGCTCAACTCTTTGAGCTTCTCAGGGGCTTCTGTTTTCCTGCTGGCCTCTTTCTCACATTGCAGAATCAAATATTGCAGTTCCCTTTTCCTCTGTGTCTCATTTATATCAGACCCAGCAAGAGGGTAGAGACTCAACCCGAGTCATGCCTCACTGACATAGTCCAGTCGAAAGCCCTAAGGCAGGGATTCTTAACTAGGGGTCCACAGACCCAAAAGATTTCAGGAGGTCCATGAACTTGAATTAAAAAAAAAACAACACGTATTATCTTTATTTTCTCTGACCTGTGATGTTGAGTATCATAAAACTATCTGCCACTACATTCTGAGAAGGGGTCCGTGGTTTTCACCTGACTGGCAAAGGGGTCTGTGGAACAAAAAAAAAGGTTAAGAACACCTGCCCTAAGGAGACCTTATCAAGTAATCCAATCAAAGACCCCTCAACTGAATTTAATGCAATCAAAGGCTATCATACCCACAGGAATAGACTAGTCCAAAAAACAGTCTTTCTCTTTTTGGGATTCAAGAAATAATCTCAAACTGCCACAACAAACAAGATGCTAAGATGTATATTTTTGGGAAAATAGTTTGCAAAACAGTGCACAGCTTGATTATAAAGATGTATGTGTGTGTACATATGTGTACACGTGTGTGAACACACACATACATATAGGAAAATCTCTGTAAGGGTATAAACAAAATGCAAACAACTGTTATGTCTGGGTTGTGGGTGATTTATATTTTCATTTTTACCTTATCTAGGATTTCTAATTGTTCTGCAATGAACACATACTACTCATATAATCTTTTTAGTGTAACTATTTTAACTTAAAAATATTTTTGGGATGTATGACATTGTGTGCAGTAATGGATGAGGGAGGGCAGGTAAGTTCCTGCACACTCAGTGCCGGATCAGTATTCAGAATGCATTTCCCCAGTAAGAAAAGACACCCACCAATGGGAAACAGACAGAACATAAAGCCAGAGATTGAGAAGAATTCTCTAGCATCACTAAGGGATTTTAATAAAACAAAAAGGCAACTAACATGCACTGGTATGTGAGAGCAGAGAGGAAAATGGTCTCTTCCTTCTGTACTTTTCTTTATATCTCTATCCAAGAAATAAAATGCTTTATTTCCAAGAAAGCTTTTCACATCTTTAAAAGTTGCATCTCATATATCACCTTCTGTTATTTCTGCTTCTCCTTCTCTCTTCTCATTAGCCAGAGTGTGTGACCTTACTGAAAGATTCATTTTGCTCCTTTTTGGAGGAAGACGTGGCCATCAATCTGGAGAATTTAGTCAGTCCTCATGCCCTATTAGTTCTTTTTGTCATAATGCCATCAAATTTGTGACATTTTATTTCATTGTCCCACTAATACCATCTACTTTTCCCCTTCTTTCCTTCCTTTCCCTTTCCCTCCTCCATTCCTCCCACCCTCCAAGAGAAGCATGAGGATCCCTCTTTGTGCAAACCCAGCAATCCTGTGTCTCAGGAAAGCACTGGCTAGGATCTGGGCAATAATCTTCCTTCAGGGATTTATCATTTAAATTTTGTGGTATTCTAATGTTTGGGTCTGATTTTCACTGTGCAAATGGTAAATAATTGACAGTCCCCAGGGTACAGAGGCTAGGGCCACCCTTCAGAGACTGGAATTAGTTCAGGAAGCTGTGGGCTTCTGAGAAGGCCTGGTGGTCCCTTACCTGCAGGGCCCTTCCCCCAACCACACTTGTCAGAGCACCATAACATGCTTTCAATTTGTGCCACTCAATAAAACTATTTATTGAGCACTTACTGTGTGCCAAGTACTGTGCTAACTATATTCGTGAGGTAGGTATTATCACTTCCTGTGATGGATGCTGTTGGGACCTGCCCAGCTCCCCATATGGTCATGCACTCATCCCCCAGCTGCTGTGATTAAAACCAACAGCCCAGTCTTGTCCTTCTCAAGTCTTTGCCTTGGCCAACAGGAACCACATCCCCATCCCAGACCTCAGACAATGACTATCAAGGGGGAAGAGAAGGCCAGTTCTCTTATCTGAATTTGGAACTAACTGGGGTGTAATTTATTCTTTAGAGCTTCCTTTCATGCCTTTGTCCCTGTCCCATCCAGCTCTCACTCCCCTTCTCCTGAGAGTAACCCCCCAAAATTTGCTTGAATAAGAATTTCCATCTCAGACTCTCCTGTTTTACAATGAAGAAGTTTGTGCTCAGAGTGAGTAAGATGTTTTCCCAAATCACACAGCAGAGTAGGAATACAAGTCCAGTTCTATCTGATTCTCTATTTAGCTACTCTACCATAACTCCTTTCGATGCTAATTTTGATCAAGCTTTCCCCCTCCGAAGGAATTCTAGCTGTCCAGGTGGGCAGGTAGCTGGGCTCAATCCCAGGGTGTAGATCTGGGAGGGGTAACCCAAAGAAGGGAGGAAACCAGATGGTGTGGGAAGTGGTTCCTGACTGAAGGTGGCGCTGCCCTCTCCCCCACAATTTTGTCCATATTTTGGTTGTCACAATGACTACGGAACAGTGCTCACATTTACCGAGCGTGGGCTGTTAAAAAGTCCCGCAGCACATGGGGCAATTTTGCTCAACAAGGAATTGTTCTGCACCAAATGCTAACAGTGCCCCTGTTGAGAAACACGCAGAGTGCCCAGGGTCAAAAAGTAAGTGAGCCAAATGCAGTCATCGAGTCCAAAGGGTGAGAGAATGGCCAAGAAAAAGAAGACGCAGACAAAGAAGGACGGGAGCCAGACAGCCCTGGGATGGTGCCAGCCAGGCTAGAGCAGCGGGGCTGAAGGAGGCTGGTGTGCCCACAGCTTGGTAGTTTTAGCATCACTCTGGGCCATAGTGACTCCAACACTTTAAAGGTTCAGGATGAAAGGAGGACTGTTATGAGAACCCAGAGAGAGACTATATGGCATTAGAATTCACTATTCTAATAAACAAATATAGAATACTGTATTTTCAGGTGCTATAAAGAGCACTAGGAACAAAATGTATCAGATAATTTTGGATTCCAGTCAATGCTAAGAATTCAGTACAGTAATGATTTGAAGCAGCATTTGAACCCCATCCAATAGGGGGAATTCTTCACCTTGTAAGTCTTGCTTGGCCAGAGGCTATCTCCCATGATAGTAGCTGAAAATGCCCAATATTCACTTTCCCAGCCTCCACTGCCTGTAGGCCTGCATACCTGACCTGGATTTTTAATTGGAATGTAGTTACCAAAGAGCGGAGGGAGAAAGTAGGAGTGTCTCTTGGTGATGGTCATGGTAACTGCCAAGCTGAGTTCCTGAGGACGGTAGATGTAGGAGAGGAGGTGGTGGCATCACTGTGGCCTGGTCTGCGGTGCTGCTTGTGCCAGCGGTAGGTTCTGGTCTGGTGGCAACCCCCTCAGACAAGCGCTGGGTCTCGTTAGAGGCCTCGTTTTAGGCCACACACACCTGGAGGCCGGATCTCCAAAATTCCTGGGAATAAATTCCTTCATGCTTAAGTCAGCCACAATTAGCTTTTTGTTTTTGCTTTTGTGGGCAGATACTAGCATCTACTATTTTCTAATTACCGGGGAAACTAGGATAAATGAGAAAAAGTTGCTGCTTCCTCACAACCGAGGAGATGAACGGGTACCCTGGCTAGACTCAGACGCAGGCATAAGTGGGTGCCAAGGGTGCTCTGAAGAGGAGGCGCTTAAAGGAACTAGTGTGGTGCTCAATTTCAGAGTTAGCCAAGGGCCAGGGAGGCCAGTGTGAGATACACTGTGATTCTGTGGACATTAAAAAAGAAGGAAAGAAAAAGATGGGCATTTTGTTACAAAATGGGCCAGAAATGAGTCACAGGACGTGCCTGGAACCAGCTTGATCTCAGAAGGCAAGTGCTAGAAGCCGGGATTATGGTAAGACAGAGTACACTGTGCTGGTTTTACTGCCAGCCTGTCAGGGAAGTGCCATCGGTGCACTCAGATTTCTCTCTGCCTTTCTGTCAACACAGATAGAGGACAAAGAGCTGCACAGAGCAGTTGGATTTCAGACCCAATTTGTCCATGATCCTAAACCTCCCGAAGATGGTCTTATTCCTTCCACTGTAAGTTAGAAAGCCTATGATTTACAGTCTATGATCCAGCCTGCTGTGGTTTGTGCTATTTTGTGTCAATTACATAGAATCTTATTTTGGGGCAATGGGGGAGGGTGAAGGTGGGGAATGAGTTCAATACACTAACTCCCTTTTGTTACATAACTATAATTTATTGAGCATCTCTTCCTCCATGTCAGCTCCTTCCCACATGTTATCATTAATCTTCAAAACAATCCTTCAAGCAGGTAATTAGGAGCTTAGGTGAGGCCTAATGACTTGTCCAAGATCACAGAGCTGGTCAGTGACGAAACGATTTGAACCCAGGTTGGTCTGATTCTAATCCCACATGCTTTCCATGCTGTCTCCTCATCCAAAGCTGCCTCCTTCCCAGATAGCCTAAGTCAAGGAATCAAGTTCCCTGCCCCATGGATACTACGTCCACTGGTCCATCGTAATTCATAACTCATTCCTGGCAGGTTGTGGGGCCAGAGAAATGTATCAGGAGTTGTCAAGTGGTGATTGAACTCAGTTCCAGAATCAGGAAAAAATATTACAAGTGAATAAGTCTTTCTGACTTTTTAAAAATTATTATTCAATGATTAAAATACTGAATTGGAAGACCTCTTCAAGGCCTGAGTTTTCTGGGTACTGAATGCAGTGCAGGTGTTGTGTCTAGTTAGCTTGGTTGGTAGGAGAATGCTAAATGCTGTTTTGAGGTCAAAGGCATGGGGCTGGGCCTGTTAGCTTAGGCCTGCCAAACTCTCACCACGGGTCCCAGCCAGACCATGTGCAAGCTGGTGTGAGTAGACTAATTATTAGTTTTAATGATAATGATAACAATTCACATTTATGTGCTATGTGCTATGTACGGTGTAAGTATTTCGATGCATCATCTTTAGTCCTCTGCACAAACCTATGAGGTAGGTATTGATATTCCTACTTTTTAAATGAAGAAACAAACTCTGGGAGGTTAGCAACTCACTCAGCACTACAAAGCTAGTAGGTAGACAATCTGTGATTCAAACCCAGACCTTCCTGACTCCAAAGCCTAATCTAAAGGTTCATGTGATATTAACTGGGGATGAGACATTCCAGCTATACCTATTACCTATGGGTAATAACTTTAAAGTTATCATCCATTCATTGACAATTATTTACTGATGCCTACTGTATTAGTCAGCCAAAGGGGTGCTGATGCAAAATACCAGAAATCTGTTGGCTTTTATAAAGGGTATTTATTTGAGGTAGAAGCTTACAGTTACCAGGCCATAAAGCATAAGTTATTTCCCTCACCAAAGTCTGTTGCCACGCATTGGAGCAAGATGGCTGCCGACATCTGCCAAGAATTCAGGCTTCCTGGATTCATCTCTTCCAGGGCTCGTTTCTCTCCAGGCTCAGCTGCTCTGCTTTCTCCACAAGGCCAGCTGTAGACTATTAGGTGAACACCTCATCTTTATTCCCGGGGCCTTTGCCATGTCTAACTGAGCCTTCTCTCCTTCCTCATGTATCTGCTCCTCTGTGTGCTTACTTCCCAGGCTCCAGCATTAAAACTCCAACTAACTCCTGTGCCTTGTCATTTTTTCTGTGAGTTCCCACCCACCAAGGGGACAGCTGTGGACTCAATGTCCTATTGATGTGGCCTAATCAAAGCCTTAATCCTTATTTAATCAAGTAAACGTGAAACCTCTGGATCCGATACAATCTAAGGGTGTCACTAGCCCAGAGGAACAGACCAGTTTACAAACATAATCAGTATTTCTTTTTGGAATTCATTAATAGTGCCAAACTGCTATACCTACTTTAGAATAGGCAATCTGTTCCCGAACAAAAGAGATATAGCCTTTACACTCATGGTGGAAGAGAAAAAAAAATCAAATAATTATACAAATAAATATATAATTACAAACATAGTACATGCTATGCGCTGTGTTGAAAAGGTAGAGTAAGTTGGGAGAGCTTATCACAACAGGCCCTAACCTAATCTAGTAGATTAAGGAAGACTGCCTAGAGACAGTGGCATTTGAGTAATTACCCAGGATGAGTAGAGTTAACTAGGAAGAATGAAAGGGAGAAAGGGGAAGAAAATTACTGTCAGAATAAGGAGAATGTGCAAAGGCCCCGAGGCAAGAGGAATGAACTTTTAGTCTGTTGTAGTCATATACTGCTGACCTGTGGTATAAATTTAGTTTACAGGTATTTCTTTTGGCTCACAGATTTTTCTGTAAAAATTTGAGCCCCAAAGAGGAAATGCTACATAAATATTCTGACTTTGGGTTCCTCTCGAAGAAAATCATAAAATCTGGCAACTCTTGGGCTTCAAGGCTTCGTGGCAATAATAAGTGCTGAGTATCTGGCTTATTTAGATTGAGGCATACACTCTTCCCCCTCCTTATTTTCTCCCTAACACTGAAGCGAAGTTTTAGTTACCATTTATTATTATGTTTGCACTGTTGTTTTTCTTATAGTAGAGAATCTCTGTATCCATGTCTTGGTCAAATATGAAAGATAGTCCAAGAGGCTCTTGTGGTTTTTTCCACACTGCGTGTCACTCATGTTTCTTACTGCTTGACCCCTGTGGGAATTTAAATCCTCCCACCTTTACTTTGGAAGAAATGGAATAAAGGCCAACAGAGTGCCCACTATTTAATGCCCTAAGAACATACTGACTTTTTTCTCAACTGCAAATTCTTAGTGAGAACGGGATGTGCTTTATTCATCAGGAACCCTGCCATAATGGTAGGTACCAAGTGCTGAGTATCTGATAGAATTTTAGTCAAAGATACAAAATGCTGGTTCCAGTCATCTAAGTGTAGAGCTACACCTGTTTTTAATTGCTACTCAATTTATTAAACATTTATACCATATTAAGCAAAATAGATCATAAGATAGCTTCTACCCCAGAGAACATCTGTTACTCATTTTTCCCTTCATCAGATAAATTAATCTTGCCATCTCCAAACCACTGCTCCTTATATATTAGCAAGAACAGCAAAAATGAATTTTGAACTTTCCCTAAACATTTATAAGCTTGTCAAGTAGCACAGACATCTCTGGTGTCGAGTAAGAGCCCTAGACTCTGACTCAAGAAACCACTTTGTTTTACACAGTTAATATGCTACCAAAAGACAACTTTTAAATCACATCACATGTGCAGAGCACTAGTGGAAATCACCGGAGGAAACTGTAGGGCAGGGGTTCTTCACAAGGTGTCTGTGAGCTTGAACTGAAATTCAAAAAGACATTATTCTTGTGGGGACGTGTTGGTGCAGGTGTGATATACTTATTAAATAATATACACTATAGTGTGGACTTTGTAAGGGGTCTGTGGTTTTCACCTGACTGGCAAAGGGGTCCGTGGAACAAAAAAGGTTAAGAACCCCTGCTGTAGTGAATCATGTTTTAAAGTAAAGAATTTGAATGCCATATGTAAAATCACTCATTGTAAAATCACACAAAATTCATTTTTGTTGTTCTTTTTGCAAGAACAGAGTAAACCATCAGGTTTAAAGCATATTTGCATCATTTGTGTGATGCCTAAAGTCAGTCAGTTTCCTTAACTATAACTAAAAATAGTTGATTTTTATTTGTATTTGCCTTTTATATCCTGGTAGCCGATGGTTTTTGCCTTGCTTTGTTTTTTCCTCTCTTTTCCATGTGTTGTCAGCATGACTGAGACCTGTTACAAATCAAATCTTCAGCCTAGACTCAACCAGCAGAGGGTACTGTTTGAGTACTTAAGTGGACTTATCTTTGTCTTTCCTATCCAAAGAGAACAGCATCTGAATGATGGCCAGGGATAGTAGATAGGCAAGATGCTGGCACGATAGTATACATCTATGATCATGTTTCAGCATCATTTTGCCAGAAATTCCTTTGTTCTTTTCTGTTCACAGAGGATATTCCTTGCAAAAGGCACCAGTAATTCCTGGTGATAGATGCATGTTCAGAGGATGGATGAAGGGGATGGTTGTGGTATCTGCCCCAAGATTTATTAAGTCCTCATATCCTTTTTAGGTGTAGGGTTCTGAATCAAGATATCAGCCCTACACATTCTCAGTTTGCTGGTGAATGATAATGAATAATTCCTGCGGTAGCAAATGACATCATAAAATAATCAGGCATTTCCCGCACATTATGGATCAACCAGCACAGATGTTTCCAAATGGAGGGGATATTTGAAGAAACTTTACATCTTCCTTGGTTTGGAACACTTGGAAATTAGTTAGCAGCTGTTTATCAAAATAAAATGACCATTGCCCCATTCTGAGGTCATATTGAGAGTTAAATATATTGTGAAAGAATACTTTGTTACTTACTTTTCTACACAAAGTTGATCAATTTATGCATAACAGTAGATTATGCATTTCTTAGTAAAATTTATACACTTGGATTTTTATATTAATCATTTAAAATTTTTTGTAGGAGTAAAAACTACATGATCATTTAAAGACAGAAACACTTATGCCGAAAAGCAATGGTTTCCTGTCCCACTCTTTTTAACTCTCAGTCTCTCTCCTCAAATGTAAGTTTTAACTTTTATAGCTATTTGTTTTGATCAGTTACCTCTCCATCTCTAAATCACATGATTATGCTTTTACTATTAATTTTTTTTAGTTATTAGTTTTAAATATTATGTACTCTCTTTCTATACTGATAGGTGAGAAATTAACTTGATTAAGCCACTGAGTACCTGCCTTTAGTTATGTCTCTATTTAGCTTCTTTACTGGATACCTGTGAATTTTTAGGAAAATATTTCTTCCTTTAACAACAGACTATTTTGAATCTCTATTACTTCAGTTCTCTCCCACTTCTACCTCCCAACTTTTAAAATCTGTACTTCTTTAATGTACAGATTTACCTTCTATTTGCTAATAATAATTCTACCCTTCTTTGTCTATTAGATTGATTTTAAACTTGTAAATGAATAGGTAGTTTTTACATTGGGACTTGATATTGTTTATTATAGTGTTGAGTGATGTACAATTATATACTTCCTGTTTTGTACCACTTTTATTTTCCTGAGGTTTCAAATTGACTTTTTAAAAAATACTATTTGCCTTTATTATGCCCTCAATTTTTTTTCTTTCAGTTTTTTCATCTCTTGTTGCATTCAGTCAGACGTTATGTTAAAAAGTTTCTGTAAATTTCCTTCTCTGAAGCCATCCATCCTGCTACTCCTGTCTGGACTTGTTCTCTAAGCCTGCTACACAGGTTTGTTGGGTTGGTTTCATAATTTCTGGAACCCTATTCTTTTACTTTCTATTTTTACTTCTTTATGCTGTAATATATACTCAACAATACTCCTAAGAAATTGTGTAGAAGATGCAAATTTTCTGATTCTTCGGATGTAAGAAAATCAATACACCCAAGTGTGATGTGTGTTCACATCTGAATAATAATTTAAGTAGGTATAGAAAATATAGTTTGAAAATAATTTTTCCTCAGAATTTTAAAGGTATTGTCCCTTTTTCTTGAGCATCCAATATTGCTGAGGCAAAATTTAATGCCAGCCCGATTCTCAATCTTTTATAGATCTGCTTTTTTTCTTTTGACACCGATCCTAAAGGCAGGTCTTTTCTTTTTGGCCCCTGGTGGGTTACAATCTGACGACTTAAGTTTTTAAACTATACAAAATTCTCTTGTATCATTTAAATTAACAAGTTTCTTCTCTCCATTTTTGTTATTCATTTCCTATAATTCCGACTAATCATCTGTTAGTCTTCCTGGGCTGCTCTTTTTTTCTATTATCTTTTCATTTTATGTCTTGGGAGATTTTCTCAATAGTATACTACAAAATTTCTATTTATTTATTTTTAAATCATATTTTTAATTCAAGGGCTCCTTCTAAATATCAGTTCATTCTTTTTTTTGAGCATTCTGTTCTTGTTCAATGTATACTCCTGAAACTCTCTAAGGATGTTAGAATTTCCTTAAAAGCTTCTGTTTTTATATTAATGTATTTATTTTTGAAACAGTGTTTCCTAATTCTTTATCTTGGTCTGAGTCTCTTACATTATGTTCTTTTTCAAGTGTATGAGAATCTTTGGTTGTTCATTCATATTTTAGAGTGAGGCAATAAAAACATGACTAGGTTGTGATTTACATAGTGGTAAAATCAGCTCTTCCATAGACAGA
Source organism: Tolypeutes matacus (assembly GCA_026826555.1). Classification (NCBI taxonomy): domain Eukaryota; kingdom Metazoa; phylum Chordata; class Mammalia; order Cingulata; family Chlamyphoridae; genus Tolypeutes; species Tolypeutes matacus. Next base: position 25,401,944 of record JAKSZT010036119.1, on the reverse strand, counting down.
TTTATTGATTTCACCTGTTTGTATCCTTCTGTCTCATTCCGACCCATGATATCAAAATTTGGAGAAATCTGAGCATCTTAAGGGTCCTTCTAGGTAGCTGATCTCTATTCTTATCTTCCTATCACTGTTCCCTTTATTTTATTCTAAGTCAACTCCTTTGGATGCCTTTCACGTCTTAGCACATCTCCATCCCTTTTTCATCTTCCAAATATTTATTGAAATGTTTTATCAGCTGATGGCCACTTCTTATTCTTATCTTAACCTTATGGGTTTACCCCTATTTGTATTTCTTTACTGGCATTCTAAAGGGCTTTTGAATAGAAGCATGTGAACAATCTTTCATCTTTACTGGAAATCCACATTAATTAAAAACAATTAGAGAAGTTGTAGGTTTACAGAAAAATCATGCGGAAAACACGGAGTTCCCATCACTCTCCCTCACACAAGCAATTTTCCTGTTAAACACTTTGCATTAGGGTGGTGCCTTTGTACAACTGATGAAACAATATCATCAATATCATCCATATAGTCCATATTTTACATTAGGGTTCACTGTATTGTACAGAGCTATGGTTTTTAAATTTTTTATTCTAGCAACATATAATCAACCTAAAATTTCCCCTTTCAGCCACTTTTAAATATATGACTTCGTGATGTTAATAACATTTACAATGTTGTGCTACCATTACCACCTTCTATTACCAAAACCTTTCCATCACCCCAAACAGAAACCCTATACCCATTATGCATTAACTCTCCATTCTTACCCACTGGTAGCCTGGATTCTAGTTTCTGATTCTATAGATTTCCTTATTTTAATTATTTCATATCAGTGTCTGGTTTATTTCACTGAACATGACATCATCGAGGTTTATCCATGTTGTCACATGTCTCAGAATGTCATTCCTTTCTAAGGCTGAATAATATTCCATTGTACATATATACCACATTTTATTTATGAATCTATCTTGGACACTTGGATTGTGTCCATTTTTTGGCAGTTGTGAATAATGCCACTAGGAATATTTGGTGTGCAAATATCTGTCAAGTCCCTGCTTTCAATTCTTTGGAGGAATATACCTAGAAGTGGGATTGCCAGATCATATGGCAATTTTGTAGTTAACATTCTGAGGAACTGTCAAACTATATTCCACAGTAGCTATATCATTTTACATTCCTTTTCTCCACATCCTCTCTAACACTTGTTATTTTCCATTTTTAAAATGATAGTCATTCTAGTGGATGTGAAATGGTGTCTCATTGTGAGTTTTATTTGCATTTCCCTAATGGCTAATGATGTGAGCATCTTTTCATATACTTTTCGGCCATTTGATGACCTTCTTTGGAGAAATATCTATTGAAGTCCTTTGCGCATTTTTTAAATTGGGATGTTTGTCTTTTTGTTGTTGAGTTGTAAGATCTCTTTATGTATTCTGGATATTAAATCCTTAGCAGATATGTGGTTTTCAAATATTTTCTACCATTTTGTAGATTGTCTTATTACTTTCATGATGAAATTCTTTGATGTGCAAAAATTTTTATTTGAAAATCCGATTTATCTACTTTTTCTTTGTTTCTCATACTTTTGGTGTAAAGTCTAAGAACCCATTGCCTAACATAAAGTCCTGAAGTTTCTCTGCTTTCTTATAGGGGTTTTACTCTTACGGTTCTTATATTTAGGTCTCTGGTCCATTTTGAGTTAATTTTTTAATATTGAATTTATTTGCATATGCTTCTCCAGTGTTCCCAGCACCATTTTTTGAAGAGCCTATTCTTGCCCCATTGAGTGGATTTGGAACCCTTGTTGAAAATCAAGTGGCCATAGATGTAAGGTTTTATTTCTGAACTCTCAATTCAATTCCATTGGTCTCTATGTCTGTCCTTGTGGTCATACCATACTATTTTGATTACTGTAGCTTTGTAATAAGTTTTTAAATTGCGGAGTCTGATTCCTCTAACTTCGTTCTTTTCCAAGATGGTTTTGATTATTCAGAGCCTCTTACCCTTCCATATAAATTTGAGGATTGATTTTTCCATTTATGTGAAGAAGGCTGTTGGAATTTTTATTGAGATGGCATTGAATTTGTAAATAACTTTGGGTACATTAACATTATAACAATATTTTGTCTTCCAATTTATGAACACAGAATGTCCTTCCATTTATTTAGGTCTTTGATTTCTTTCAACAATATTTTGTAGTTTTCCATGTACAAATCCTTTATATCCTTAGTTAAATTTATTTGATTATTTTTAGTTGCTATTATAAATGGGTTGTTCATTACTAATGTATAGAAACACTACTGATTTTTGTGTGTTGATCCTATGCCCTGCCACTTTGCTGAATTCATTTATTAGCTCTAGTAGCTTTGTTGTGGATTTTTCAGGATTTTTTAAATATATAGGATCATGTCATCTACAAATAAGGAAGGTTTTATTTCCTCCTTTCCAATTTGGATGCCTTTTATTTCTTTTTCTTGCCTAATTGCTCTAGCTAGAACTTGCAATATGATGTTGCATAACAGTGGGGACAGTAGATATCTTTGTCTTGCTCCTGATCGAAAGCTTGCAGTCTTTCATCATTAAGTATGATGTTATATGTAGGTTTTTCTTACATCCCCTTCATCATGTTGAGGATGTTTCCTTCTATTCCTAGGTTTCTAAGTGTTTTTTAATCAAGAAGGGGTGCTGGATTTTGTCAAATGATTTTTCTGCATCAATTAAGATATTCATGTGTTTTATCCCTTTGTTCTATTAATTTGGGGTATAACATTAATTGATTTTCTTATGTTGAAATATCCTTGAATATCTGGAGTAAACCCCTCTTCATCATGGTGTATAGTTCTTTTAAGATGCATTTGGATTTGGTTTGCTAGTACTTTGTTGAGGATTTTTGCATCTATATTCTTAAGGGATATTGCTCTGTAATTTTCTTTTCTTTTGGTATCTTTATCTGGCTTTGGTATTAGGGTGATATTGGTCTTATAGAATGAGTCCTCTTCAATTTTCTGGATGTATTTGACAGGATTGGTGCTAATTCTTCTGGTGATATTTGGTAAATTCACTAGTGAAGACATCTGGTCCTGAATTTTTCTTTTTTGGGAGGTTTTTGATTACTGATTCAATCTCTTTAATTGTTATTGGTCTTTTGAGATCTTCTATTTCTTCTTGAGTCAGTGTAGGTAGTTTGTTTATTTCTAGGAACTTGTCCATTTCATCTAGTTTATCTATATTTTAAAAAACAATATATTGAAGTATATCATTCATACATGAACATACATAAACTATAAGTGTTCAGTAAACATTGTGAACTTACAAAACAAACATGCATAACATCACACAGGGCTCCCACACATCACCTCCCCACAAACACCCTGCATTGTTGTGAAACATTTGTTAACATATGTTGTTTGTTAACATATCTTGGTATGTTGTATTTACAGTTTCATGAAAGAACATCATCAAAGTATCACTACTAACTATAGTCGATATTTTCTTCCCCTATACATTTTTAAAAAGGATTTATTTATTTATTTACTTTTACCCATTTTTATGCCTCCTCCACATTTTTGCTGTTTTTGTGTCCATTTGCTGGGTGACTCTGTGTCCATTTCCTGCTCTCTCTTCTCATCCTTCTCCTCCTGTCTTCACTGGGATTCGATCCTTGGAAACTCCGATGTGGGAGAGAGGCATCTTACCTCCTGCGCCACCTTAGTTCCTGGTTTTTCGGTGGGTCTCGTCTTGGCTCTCCCTTGTGTCACTCTCCTGTTACATCATCATCTTGCTGCATTGCTCATGGGGCCTGGAGGCGCACCTGCATATGGGGCCTGGCAGCCCACGTGCCTTCTATATTTTTCTTTTCTTCCTTTCTTCCTTTCTTCCTTTCTTCCTTTCTTCCTTTCTTCCTTTCTTTCTTTCTTCTTCCTTCTTTTTTTACCGGGTCCTGGGGATCGAACCCAGGTCCCTCCAAATGGGAGACAGACACCCAACCATTTAAGCTACCTCTGTTCCCCTGCTATATCTCTTAAGGTTGACCAAAGATACCTAGAGTTACAGTCTTTTCCCATACAGGATGGTCATATAATAAATCAGGCTTAGTTTATCACCAGCATTCCAAAAACCAGACCTAGGGAGAAAAACTAGGTCTGGGGACACATGCATGGTTTATAATATAGCGACTGCTTAGCCTACCCTAATTATCACAAAATCAGGACAGCGAGAGTATTCACATAAATTTTTGATGTATAGTTGTTCATAGTAACCTCTTATAATCCTATTTCTGTGGAGTCAGTAGTAATTTCCCCTTTCAGTTGTGATTTTAGTTATTTGCATCCTATTTTTTGTTTTGTTCTTTCTTAATCTAGCTTAAAGATTTGTCAATTTTATTGATATTTTCTTAGAACCAAATTTTCATTTTGTTGATTCTGTTCTTTTTATATTCCTTGTATCATTTTTCTCTGCTCTAACTTTATTTCCTTTCTTCTGTTTACTTTGGATTAGGTTTCTCTTCTTTTTCTAGTTCCTCCACTTTGAGATTAAGTCTTTGACTCGAGCTCTTTCTTCTTTTTAATGTAATCATTTAGATCTATAAATTTCCCTCTAGTGCTGCCTTTGCTGTATCCCATAGGTTTTGGTATGTTTATTTACAGTTTCATTCACCTCAAAATACTTCCGATTTCTGTTGTGATCTCTTCTTTGACCCACTTGTTCTTTAAGAGTGTATTGTATAATTTCCACATATTTATGAATTTTCCAGTTGTCCCTGTTATTGATTTCTCATGTTATCCTATTGTAATTGAAGAAGATATATTGTATGAGTTCAATACTTTTAAAATTTATTTGGATTTGTTTTGTGACTAAACATATGGTATATTCTAAGTAATGATCCAGGTGCACTAGAGAAGAATGTGTACTCTGTTGCTGTTGGGTAAAGTGTTCTTTATATGTCTCTTAGATCTAGTTGGTTTATAGTATTGTTCAAATCTTCTATTTCCTTATAGATTTCTGTTCTATCCATTACTGAAAGTGGTGTATTGAAGTTTCCTACTATTAATGTAGAACTGCCTATTTCTCCCTTTACAACTGTCAATATTTGCTTCATGTATTTGGGGCTTTCCTATAAAGTGCATATATATTTATAATTTTTATTTCTACTTATTGAATTGACCCTTTATTAGTATATAGTAAGCTTCTATGTCCTATGTAAAAGTTTTTTTTTTTAAATGACAGACTCTTTTTTTTTTTTTTTTTAAAGATTTATTTACTTACTTTATCCATTTTAACCCGCCCTTCCCCATTTGCTATTTTTGTGTCCATTCGCTGGGCAATTCTCTGTATCTGTTTCCTGCCATCTCTTCTCATCCTTCTCCTCCAGTCTTCACCAGGATTTGATCCTGGAGACATCTGATGTAGGAGAGAGGTGTTCTGCCACCTGCACCACCTTGGTTCCTGGCTTTCAGAGCTTTCAGAGCATCTTGTCTTGTCTCTCCCCTGTGTCTCTCTCCTGTTACATCATCATCTTGCTGCATGGCTCCCGGGGCCTGGCGGCTCACCGGCACACAGATCCTGGCAGCCCATGCGCCTTCTATATATATATATTTATTTTTTTATTTTTTATTTTTTACCGGGAGGTCCCGGAGATCGAACCCAGGTCCCTCCATATGGCAGACAGACGCCCAACCATTTGAGCCACATCTGCCCCCTGTAAAAGTTTCTTAAATAAAGTCTATTTTATCTGATATTAGTATAGCTACCCCAGCTCTCTTCTAGTTTCTATATACATGATATATTTTATTCCATCATTTCACTTTCAACCTATTTGTGTCTTTGAATTAAAGGTGAGTTTCTTGTAAAAAGTGTATAGTTGGGTCATGCTTTTTTTTTTTTTTTTTATGGCTGCATTGTTTCTTTATTAAGTTATTATTATTCTTTTTTTTGAGGTACCAAGACTGGGGATTGAACCTAGGACTTTGTATGTAGGAGGCCAGTGCTCAACCACTGAGCCACATCAGCTCCCCTGAGTTGGCTCCCTCTCAGGTTTGCTCGTTGTTTTGCTTGTTGTTTTGTTGGTTGTTTGCTCATTGATTTTGCTTGTTGTTTTGCTTGGGTCATGCTTTTTTATCCATTTTGCCAATTTCTGCATTTTGACTGGAGATTTTAAACCATTTACATTTAAAATAACCTAATTTCATATTTATTTGATTTTTGAAGTATACCATTTTGAGTCCCATTTAAATTTTTTCTGTATATATTTTCATATATTTACTTTGTGGTTACCATAGTTCTAAAATTTAACATCCTAAATATATAAAAATCATATTTGATTTGATACCAGCTTCACTTCTATAGCATACATATACATTGTTACTATACTCCTCTTTCCCCTCACCTTTTTTTTTTCTGGTTACAGATTATATCTTTATATATTGTATGCTTAAAACTATAGATTTATCATTACTTCTTATGCATTTGCATTTTAGAACCTGTAAGAAGTAAAAAGTAGAGTTACATATTAAGATATACAACACAGCGGTTCTGACATTTATAATTACTTACATATTTACCTTTACCAGAGGTTTTTATTTCTTTGTAGTGCTTTAGTGCATTGTCTAGTGTCATATCCTTTCAATCTGAAAAACTCTTTTTAGCATTGCTTTTAAGGCAGTTCTAGTGATTACAAACACCCTCAGCTTTTTTAAATCTGGAAATGTCTTAATCTCTCCTTGTTTTTTTTTTTGTTTGTTTGTTTTGTTTTTCTTTTTCTTTTCTTTTTTTCTTTTTGTTCTTGTTTTGTTTTTTCTTTTTTCTTTACTTTTTATTCTCTTTCTCTCTCTCTCTCTCTCTCTTTCTCTCTTTCTCTCTCTCTTTCTCTCTCTCTCTTTCTCTCCTTTCTTTCTTTCTTTCTTTCTTTCTTTCTTTCTTTCTTTCTTCCTTCCTTCCTTCCTTCCTTCCTTCCTTCCTTCCTTCCTTCCTT